>JAABKJ010008339.1:0-11472 GCA_011634705.1 Andricus grossulariae | reverse complement strand
ACACACACACACACACACACACACATATATATATATATATATATATATATATATCAGCTTAGTTCAAGTCCAGCGTTTTTATAAAAGCAATTTACATACTGAGTAGCAGTACATTGTGCCGTGAGATTGAACATCTCGGTACGAATCAAGCTTCATTATTTAACTCCCAGTGTCAACAGTCTCTGCCAAAAGTGCCGTGACCCAATTATCAGATATCCAACCCCTCATTCTCAATTTACGGAAGTCCAGACTTAACAGTCCAAAATGCTCTCCAAACAGAGGAAATAGGGTGATTTTTCATGAAAACAGGGGAAAAATAGGGGAATACATTTTTTTAAACGAAATTAATGTCGGTATCATAACCCTAAGATTTCAAGTCGAAATATATTACTAATAGGCCCGTGTGGAGAGCTTTACATGGTGAATTTGTGAAGCTCTTCACCTCGGGTGATTGATAGAGAGATTGATCAGCGACCTGGGACGGTGCAGTGTTGCGGAAAGAACGTGTTATTTGAATAAGCAACACGGGAATTCTAGATTAATCTATAAATCTATACCCCCCCCCCCCTCTTATACCGCCTCGTACAATTCCCTTCCTCACTTTTATCACCTGAGAATAAATTTAAAAAAAAAAATAATAATAATAATACATTGAAAGATAAATTCTCTGCAAAAAAAGATGAATTTTCAACAGAAGGGTTGATGTTTTAAGCTGCAGACGATTTTTTTAGAAAAAATTGGACTTTTAAACCTGAAAAAATGCATTTTCAAGCAAAAAGTTACTTTTCAACCACGAAAGATAAAGTTTCAAACAAAAAGTTAAATTTTCAAAGGAAAACATTAAACTTTAACCAAACAGTTCCACTTACAACCAAACAGTTGAACTTTCAAGCAAAAGAGACGAATTTTCAATCCAAAAAGACGAATTTTCTACAAAACAGTCGATTTTTCAATCAGGAAATATGTATTTTCAACAAAGCAGTTTAATTTTGAACCAAATAGTTGAATTTCCAACAAAATAAATGAATTTTCAACGAAGTAGTTGAATTTTTATCTAAAAAAGATCAATTTTCAACCAAAAATGGAATAGCTAAATTCTCAGTTAAAAAAATTAATTTTTAACCAAAAAAAAAAAGAATTTTCAAGAAACTAATCAAATTTTTCATCAAAGAGATGAATCTTCTGCCAAATACCTGAAGGTTTATCAAATTAGTTCTATTTTTAACCAGGTAAATGAATTTTCAATCAATAAAGATAAATTCTTAACACTTCAACTAAAACAGACGAATTTTTAACCAAGTAGATAAATTTTCAACTAAGAAAGCTCAATTTTCAACAATAAATGGAAAAGTTTAATTTTTCGTTAAAAAAATTATTTTTCAACCTCGTTTTCAAAAAAAAAATTAAATTAAATAAAAAATAATTTTCAACACAAAAAAAAACGAATTTTCAATAAAACGTGTTCAATTTTCAACTATTTTTAACAGAGCAGTTTCACTTTGAACCAGGTAGTTAAACTATCAACCAATGAAAAACAAACTTTGAAAGAATAGTTAAATTCTCAACCAAAACAGATTAATTTAACCAAGCATGTGCATTTTTATTCAAAAGAGATGAATGATGAATAAAACAGTTAAATTTTCGAACAAAAAAATATAAGTTTTTAATTAACTAGTTGAATTGTTAACAAAATAATTTTTGCAACGAAAAGAGATGAATTATAAACCAAAAACATAATAGTAGACTCGTCACTAGAAAAGAATTAACTTTCAGCCAAAAATAGTTGGATTTTCTTATTGGGTTCTAATAATTCAGTTTGCATTTAAGCCAAAAGGGGAAAATAAGCCATAAAATAAGTTGAGGTCGTTAATATAAATGACAGTCGATAAAGATATTCTTGTTTCAAGCTAGAATTAATTTCTTTTTACATTAGAATTTTCTGAATATTATTTTTTTATATCTTAGAAAGTATTTCTTCAAATGTTCTTATGCCAGACTTCACAGAAGAAAATTCTCTACGGGAAGTAAAGTAGTTTTTCACAAAAAAGGGAATAAATTCTTTTTATTAAAAATAATGCAAATAACATATTCATAAGATTTCTGGTCGAAATATATTGAATTTTTTACTATATAAGATTCATTTTATACCAAAAGATGAATTTGCAACCCAAAAAAATGATTTTTCAACCAAATAGTTTAATTTTCATCCAAGAAAGATTTCAGTTGAATTTTCACATAGTAGAAAGACGAATTTTCAACAAATTACATGAAATTTCAAGTAAATAATTGAATTTGTACCTGAAAAAAAAGTTCATCAAGCTAAAAAGTCGAATGTTTTCAAAATCTTTTGACTTTTAAACCCTAAAAAATGAATTTTCTACAAAAACGTTAACTTTCAACTAAGAAAGGTGAATTATCAACCAACTAGTTGATAAAAAAGTTGAATATTTAACCTAATATTTGAATTTTCAACCTAATATTTGAATTTTCAACCTATAAAGATGAATTTTCAAACCAACGACACAAACTTTCAATAAAAGAGTTTAATTTTCAGCCAAGAAAAATTGTTCAGTCAAGAACGAAAAAAAAATCAACCAAATAGTTTAATTATCAAGCAAAAAAGTCGAATTTTCTGCTAAGGACTTGAATTTTCAACAAAAAAGTTCAATATCTACCAAGAGATGAATTTGCAAACCAAACAGACAAAGTTTTAACTAAGAATGATTTTTCAGTCAAGAAAGAATACAAATTTCAACCAAATTGTAGATTTTGTAAGCCAGAAAAAGCAATTTTTCTACAAAACCGTTGAATTTTCAACACGCAAACATGAATTTTTAACAAAAAAGTTACCTTTCAACAGATAGTTAAATTTTTAATCAAAGAGATCTTTACACATAAAATTAATTAAAAGTGATTAAAAAGAATTAACTTTCAACGGAAAAAGATGCCTGTAGTCGATTTAGTTGAATTTTCCACAAAATAGTAGAAAATGGAACCAGTAAAGATGACCAAAAAAAGATTATTTTCTCCCAACAACAAAATTTTAAATTCAAAAGGACGAATTTTATATCCAAAAAGACGAATGTTCAACCAAACAGTTGAATTTTCGACCGAAAAGGATGATTATTTAAAAAAATAGTAGAGTTTTAAATGAAAAATAATTAACTTTAAACCAAATTTTTTTAATTTTCTTATCGGGTCTAATAATTTATTTCGCATTTAAGCGAGAAAATAAAAAAGGGGGAAGTTTCTTGAAATAGGAGAAAAGAGGTGTTGAATAAGGGAAAGAGTGGGAAGTATTTTATGCATACTTTTCCACTGATGTTTTATTTAATGAAAATACACTCAAATCTCGAAACAAGGCCTGTCTCGGGCATGGCTTGTCTTGGTCTTCGACACAAATCGGGGGAATCCAAATGTAAACAGGCAGGGACGAATTAATCATTTCTGTTGGATTTGGACGCATCACGTAACCAGATGCAACGAACTTATTGAGAGTGCGGCCCTCGACCTGCTTGTCACGCTTGACTGAGCACATGCTCCTTTTCAGCGGAGCAGCGGAGGCCAGCAGTTCTAGGAACGGCGTAAACCGGAGAATCTTATATTGGGAGTTGAGTGTATTCTGAAGGTGAACTTTGACATTGGTGAACTTTTCATGAAATAAGCCACATCTTCTGAATGTAATACCAAACCAAATAAATTTATGCGAAATATAAAAGTTGGCGTACCTCTTTCACTTTGTCCCTTCTCTGTCTGGTGATGGGATCCTTATCCTCTCCTCCAACGATCAATGGATACCTCTGAGCTGGAGCAGGAGGCACTGTTTCATACGTATCCTCATTCACTGGATGCACTAAATAAGTACCCGAACTACTTGTATGCACTCGCGATTCACTACCCACATCCGGTTTCTCTAGGGTCTTCTGTTGTTGATACTCCTCTTCGATTTTGGCCTGAAATCAAAAACAATTCTTCTTTATCTTTCTGCATATTGTGATATAATTTACAATTCCACACAACATGGTGGCTGCAAAATTTCATTTTCAAAATTCCCTGTCTGTTGCCTGATTTTTTTCCTGATTAATTCTTAACTTTCCCTGACCATTAATATTCAAAGATCAAAATTCTAATGTACTTGAAGTTCTGAACGTTCAAATGAACGAATTTTTTTACTGATGACTTTGCAAACTATATAAAGGGCTAAAATGTTTGTTCAATTATATTGGAAATAATATATTTACTAAAACAAAATTATAATACATATTTTAAATTGTAGTTAGAACAATATTTATGGATGAAATAGAATTGGGAAAAAAATATTTCCTTCATTTGAACGTTCAGAACTTCAGGTACATAATAAACTTCTCGACTAGGCTAGACACTGGCAACGAAATCTGGGTCCATATCATGTCACATGCGACAAGTCTCTCTGCGGCATGTCACAACTGCGGCATCTCTACCTAGCGGCATCTCTCATTAGTGGAAAGGGATGGCCCGTCACAGGGGTGCCTTCGCGCCCCCTCTCCCCCACGAGACGTTGGAAAAGGGGTAGGGGTTTGACCAACATTATTTCTTTGCCCAGTCACAGGGGTGCTATGTGAGATGCCGCCAAAATATTGATTTCAATGAGAGAAATGCCATGAGGGAGAGATGCCGCATGTGAGATGGTATGTCCCCATTTTTAATAAAATGATTTCATGTTCATTACTAATGAAAAATAACTTTATGAAAATAATTATCTAAAAGTAGAAGAAGGATAAATAATAAGAGTAACAGCTTTTTTTTAAACCTATGAAAATAGATTTTCAATTTTTGTCAAAAAAAAAAAAAAAAAAAAACCTTACATCAAAATCGATTTAGTAAAACAGTTATTTTTTTTAAAAATCTAAACCTATCTTAGAGTTGAATATGCATACATAAAAACTAATGTAGATTTTATAACTCATTACATTTTCGTAGCCTGGGATACCGATAATTTTTAACTTAAAATTTCCAACTCCTTCTTTCACAAAACACACACCCACACTCACTAATATATACAAATACGTGTATAGTCAATCATATATTATAACCTAAGACGGTTGTAAAACACAGAGAGAGAGAGAGAAGAGAGAAAATATGCGAGCAGACGAATGACTCGTAAAACCATAGATATAAAATACGCATACCGTAGATGACAAACAATAATATTATGGATATTTATAAAAAATATAATGTAGCGAGTTGTGATGAACAAGATTGAACACACGATGCAAGATGCGTATTAATTACCCCACGAACATAATACCCACCTTGATGTACATATTTTGGTTGTCGCAAAACCCTAGACTTAATTTTATATTTATTTAATAATCTTTTGTAAAAATTCACAATAATGCGATCATTTGCTAATAAATTGCGCGTAAAAAGTTTGGTAAACTTGTGCAAAGAATAACCATTACACATATGATGAAGAAACATAACACAAAACTGGCCGCACACATGCGAAGACGCACTTTGTAATTGCGTTGTGTTTCATCTGAACAAGGTACAATATCCTCGCAGACAATAAAGATGTTGAGGGACAAGAGGCGGTATTCCACAGCCGTCAAAGTACGTTATTCGACCATTTTTACTCACATGCATAGCAATCCAGTACGATCCAGGTTTCTTTGCCCCGTCAAGGTTGGCAACGATACAGGCCGGTCTCATCCAAATTTTCGGAATTCGATCTGCTGGATCGATCTGTCCGAATTGCTTGAAGAATCTCTGAACTGTTCGTTCTTTTTTGGCGGATTGGGAAACGATGGCAAATTTGATAATAAGTTATTTACTTCACCGGATGTAGATTGCTCATTGATTTTGTCCATGGATATCTCAATTTTGCCAGCAACCGTACGCAATGGTGCCAACTCAGCTGGAGGTTTACTGGTGGTAAAAGTTTTGATTTTGTTGATTGAAGACAAGCTCTGATTATGGTTGGAGGTATTTCGAAACATAAGTCCAATTTGCCTACTCATAATATTTTGCAAAAGTTTAACCTTCTCCTGCCCGCGTGTGTATATCTGACCTGCTGTTTTAGCGACTTCTCTGAGGTTTGAGTGCAAATGTTTCACTGGAACGTCTCCCTCGAACCACTCGATTCCATGGTAATAGCAAGTAAGCCAATTATTTTGTTGTCTTGTTCGATCAGGCAGGTCTGAAAAGGGGTGTGGTGGTGCTGATATCCAGTGTGCAATATAATCTCGATCCACAGAAACTATAGCCACTTCTTTGGCGATAAAATGATCTTCGAGACTTCGGAATCCTTGAATATCTATCACGTAGTCCATATCGTCTTCTTGATAAAAAATTGTATGTGATGGTAGAGTTGATTACAATGAATTTAGGTGGCCGATAAACGAGAGACCGATATGATGTAACTAATCAACACGACAGTTTCCGATTAAATGAGCGCTGATAACAACTCGCTTGTTTGCTTAGGACTGATGCTGCTCGTTTACACAAGTGTTTCAGGAAGCAAACTGATTTATGATCACAGATTCTGACAACTGCACGTTAGATATTATCCTCCAAAGTCAAAAATAACTTGTCTGGACGCGTATATTTCTAAAACGTTATCATACTCAGCGTAAACAAGGCAGTTTATCGTCTTGGCGAGTGCTTCCTCAAATCTTAACTCGATGCGAAGACTTCCATGTTTTACAAGATTCCAGTGAGAATGACAGTTTCCCGATAGGTCAGGTGTGAGATCAAAAGCAAAAAGACAGTAACCATTGCCATAATCATAACGGT
This sequence comes from Andricus grossulariae, assembly GCA_011634705.1. Classification (NCBI taxonomy): domain Eukaryota; kingdom Metazoa; phylum Arthropoda; class Insecta; order Hymenoptera; family Cynipidae; genus Andricus; species Andricus grossulariae. Next base: position 4,698 of record JAABKJ010008339.1, on the reverse strand, counting down.
CAATGTGATTACCCAAGTTGAGAAAATGAATACCAGTTCCAGAAAATAGAGTGTGATAAGCGTCAACATATAGATGCTCTTTCGTAAACTCTGGCTGTAATGGTTTTGAGGGAATTTGTCACCGTCAACGTAAAGGGGTAAAAAGTTAATTTTATAATTTTTTTAATTAAATGGGTTGAGGTCCTTATTTCCGTTAAATGCTCTATTCTCCACAAAACCGATAATTACCCTTTTCGGTAGCTGGCCCAGAATCACATTGTCTACAGTATCACCGTGAACTCCGACGTGTAGAGTGAGCGTCTTGACTTCGACCCTTGTAATTGGATACTTTGCCGTTCCTTAAGAAAGAGATTTTGCGTGTGCAAGTAGAACTCCGGGGCTTATTTTCGACCTTCGAATTAAAAATGTTGCTTCCATGATATGTAGACGGCACTCGTTGGTAGTATCTATGAGGCAAAAAGAGTCTTTTGTTCGAACAAACCGAAGATGCGTTTCGACTCCGTTGAGAAGAAATTTGTTCTGGCTTAAAATATCGCAATGCAAATGACCGATAAGGTCCAAAGTCTCACCTGCAGCAAATAATCCTCGACGGATGTCGAAACCTGTAAATTCTGTTGATAAATCGTCCATTTTTCCCGCAGTGTCGGCATACCACAGGACTGACGTTAGATGACTCTTTTTGGCGGCTGGTCCATAACTGAGTAATGTTTCGATGTATGCTCTGTATGCATAAGCATTGTTTGGTGGGGATACGAGTTTTTGATTGAAGTACACGTCCACTTGGTTGAACATTGAGTGAAGTAGATTGTTTACCGGTGCGACTTTGCCCAAATTCCTAGCATTTGCTGCAGTGTTTTCTGGAGCTTGTAACTTGACTTTTATACTGAGCATCGTGTGTGCGAAATCGATATATTCTTCGCCATGACCTGGGATGACGAATGCTATCGGAGAATCGTTCGTCAGGGAGGAAACGGGTTTGTAGTGGATCCATTGCGAGCTCTCTATGGAAGTTTTAAGTTGGTGGTAGCGAAAAAAGGTACAATTCAGTTTTCACACATTCGTTATAATGTGAATGTAAAAAGGACATAACTTAATTTTACTTATTTCCAAAAATATCAATAATTTGATTTTTTCCACCGAAAAAACTCCCACGTTTCTGCCTCCTTGTAACCTTACTCGCTGTCCTCGTCTTTGTTTTCTTTTTCTTATTTCTATTTCAACTCTTCTTTTTATTATTTTTCACTTTACTTTGTCCTATTCCCTTTACTCTTCTCTTAGTATTCTTCTTACGTTTTACTCTCGAGATACGCGATCCACAGCGCGCGCTATTCAAATGAGCACCTACATTTTTTGCCGCGGTTTTATAACATTTACTCATGCGTGGAAGGCCTCATTACCGACTGTACGTGCACCGCGCGCAAGTATTGGTAAAAGTCGCCGAAAAAGTCCACCAAGAAAATTTCCATTCCCATGTCCTCTCTGATATCTCGAACCGACATAAACTTTTGATATACCTCCTCGTCCCGCTTGTGTTGTATAATATTTAACGTAATGACTCATTCTCTGTTCATTTCTTTCTCTCGTTATTTTCCTCTTCTGCTTGCATTATCCACATACACTATACGCAGAGACTCTATATATTTGTTTAAATCGATTCGTTTAAAATGAAGTGTGACAGTCAGAGTACCAAACTCGAATTGTATTGGTAGTCAGAGATGATCTGTTACATCTATTTCCACTGTACGAAATTCCGAATGTAAAAGAGGTATGTAATTAGGTGAAGCAAATTGTGTAATTTGTGTAGATGCAAATACGTAATTTTGAGTTGAAACAGGAATTATTAGTAAAAGTGGTGTTTGAACATCACCCGTGATTCGTGGTTCACATATATCACAATAAGTAAACATTTTTTCAGGAAGATCCCGAGCTAGGCTAGGTGGGTGATTAGCAAAGTAGGTGGTATCAGCAGATAACAATTTCCGCGGTGCAAAACCGAGAATGCGAGATACTTTTTCGCTAATTACACAAAAGTGACGACCACTTATTTTACAAGTATTTGAACAAATTTTTTCAATTTTTGTATAGCAATCTTCTTTTTTAAAAATTAGTTTCACATGACCACGTCCAATCGCTGTATCGTTTATGCCTTTAACGAAGTCGCTTATCTTTCTGTAAACATCAGGGGTGCTATTCTCGAGACCACTCTAATATTTTAGCATGCTAAAGTGGCTGATTTTAGAATGGTTTGCCGAAATCGGTATTCTCGAGAGATTTTAGTGCACTAATTCCGATTGGCATGCTAAACTTTTAGACCACTTTGCATGGAGTGGGTCCAGACCACTCTAAGCGAGAAATGGCATACTAAAAGCAGACGAAAAGTGATGCATAATTGTAAAAGTAACGTCGAAAAGAAATACATAAGACGGATTGACAAGTGACAGTTGTGAATATGAAACATTAACTAACCTCAAAATTAAATAAATCATAAAACACGTATCTACCTCATATGATAGAAAGAGAGGTTTTGAAACCATCGTTTCAACTTCGATCGTACCTAGTTGTCTTTCTCATATGGTGAAAAGAAAGGTTCGTTCGACTTAAAGTATCCGAGTCCTACCCCTGTGCCGGTCATGGACTTTTGCAGTGTCTACGAACGTCAACGACGAACGTAAACAGTATCACTTACTCCTGTAATCAGCATTTTATTAGTCAATCCCCCGCTAGCACTCGAAAAATGATATCGGCAACGTTGCATTATAAATGGTACACCATTTTCGTTTAGAGCGGTCAAGAACCAATCTCGAGAAAACCGAAATCGCTCGAAAAATTTTAGTGCACCAAATCACCGCTCTAAAATTTTAGCATGCTAAAAATATTAGAGTGGTCTCGAGAATAGCACCCCAGGTCGATAGAAAGAGACTAGTGGTTTCTTCCAAAAGCCATCCAACACATTACTTTTATAACTTTTTCTAATTTCGTTATCTTCAACTTCATCAAGTTCAGTGTCACTTTTCATTACATAAGGCAGTGAAAATTTATCAAGTAAGTCTTTTCCAAGCATTTTCGGGTCTTGACTCTCACCCTGAACCACATTATCATCATCATCGGTTTCTTCTACTACTTCTTTATTTATTTTACTCACATTCGACAGAATAACTACACGATTTTCCATTGAATTTGATGAATCATGTCTTACATGTAGAAATGTTCGTGGAAATTGAATTTCTGCAAGTCCTACAACCCAACGACCGTGCAGACGAATTTCGTGAGGGAGTAGAGTTGTAAAACGGGTGGTACTGTTACCTGGAAAATACTTCATACTACTGTTACTCGGTAAAATTATATGAAATTGATCTTCATTCATTTTAACACTTTTAGATCTGATGCTGGAATCCAAGAGTTAAATTTATCGGGATAACCTGACCACTTGACAAAATAACGCTGCTTGGCACCCTTTCCTTTTGTTTGAATAACTCGTTCAATTATAAACTCCTCGCTGTTATCGTGTTTATCTTCTTTTTTCACTTCTGACAATTCGCGCTCATAAAAAAGTCCCTCAATAACTTCACCTGTAAGATCTTGCAATTCGTAAACACAAGTCGACTGTTTGCGTGAGTTAATTACACGTTTTATTTCAAAAAGCTCTTCAGTCCAGCCAACTTCATAACCTTTCTCAAAGGCACCTCTCTCTCTCTACTGATGCGCACAAGATCACCCGACTTCCATCTAGGTTTTTTACATTTCAACATCTTTCTACCATATTTTCTTTGTATATGTGAAAGTACAATCACGGCATTATCTAGAGTTACTGCTGATGGTGCCATGCCAATACTCGAATATCGTGCATTATTGTAAGCCTGGACAATGTTTTGTAAAACATCAATATACCGGTGAGTGTTCTTATGTTTGAAATAATGCCACATACGTTCCTTGAGAGTGTGATTAAATCGCTCAACTATTGCTGCTTTAACATTAGGATCGCGTACAGTACGAAATATGATGTTGCATTCTGATAAAAACTTTTGGAAAATTTGTCCAAGAAGCTCTTTCCCCTTATCAGTTTGTAAAAACATTGGAAATCGTTTTTCGTTTCCTTTGAGAACACGTTCAAAAGCATTTTTTACTTCCAACGTGGTTTTATCACGAAGTGGCTCGACCCATGTGTATTTACTCACAGCGTCAATCACTACGAGTAAGTATGAGAAATCGGCGTTGTAAGTTTTTAAACTTTTCAAATCAACCAAATCACACTCCCAAATCTGATCTATGTTATTTGAATTGTAATGTCTTCGCTTCAATTTGTGACGAATAGGGACGTGCATATTATAATCAGTTTGATTTTCCAACCTGTCAATTACATTTGCTCGTGAAATTTTTGGGCGTACAGCATTAGCTAATTTATCAATGCCCCCATAAGACCCGGGGTGAGAGGGGTCATAGTAAGTATCGTGTAACAAACTCATTGTTGTTTTCAAAAAGTTATTGTAAACCACTTTTTTTGTTTTTTATTCCCACTTCCAGTGCTACCTTCCTTTTTTCGTGAAAGGCGATTTTTTCTTCTGCTAGACTTACCTCCGCTCTTATCTTCTCTCTCGCTGTTGGTACTTACTATCCTCATCGCCCGTTACCAAGAAATCTTCAAAACCTGTGTGTTTTCTACCTACTACTTTGGCTGCTGTTGTAAGCGGCAAAGTTTTT
>JAABKJ010008338.1:0-11473 GCA_011634705.1 Andricus grossulariae | reverse complement strand
ATTTTCATGATTGAAAATTCGTCCATTTTTGTAAAAAATTCAAGTACTTGGTTAAAAGTGGAACTACTTTTTTAAAAATTAATTTTTTTGGTTGAAGCTTCATCGTTCAAAATGAAAATTCATCATTCTTATTGAAAATTCATCTTTTTCAGTTGAAAATTAAACTACTTGATTGAAACTTTGAGAAAATCGATTTTTTTGGTTTGATCTTTTCGGGATGAAAATTAATTTTTTGACTGAAAATTTAAATATTCAATTTTCAGTTATAAATATATTTTTTTAGTTGAAAATTCAACTATATTCTTGGAAATTGATGTATTTTGTGGGAAATTCGTCTTGTTTGGTAGAAAATTAATTTTCTCGGTTGAAAATTCGTCCATTTTGGTGAAAAATTCAACTACTTGGTTAAAAGTGGAACTACTTTTTAAAAATTAATTTTTTTGGTTGAAGATTCATCGTTCAAGTTGCAAATTCATCTTTCAGATTAAAAATTTAATTATTTTACTGAGAATTCATATTTTTCACTTGAAATTGAACGACTTGATTGAAACTTTGAAAGTGGAACTACTTTGTTAAAAATCGATTTTTTTTTTTTGGTTTAATCTTTTCGGCTTGAAAATTAATTTTTTGACTGAAAATTTAAATATTCAATTTTTGGTTAGAAATTTTCTTTTTTTTTTTAGTTGAAAATTTAACTATATTGTTCAAAGTTTATGTATTTTGCTGAGAATTCTTCTTTTTTGGTACTAAATTACTATTTTTTGTTGAAAATTCCACTGCTTGGTTGAAAGTGGAACTGCTTTGTTAAGAATTCATTGCTTTGGCTAAATATTAACCAGTCAATTAAAAAATTTATCTTTTTGGAAAATTCTTTTTTTTTAGTAGAAAATTAATGTTTTGGTTAAAAATACAACTGATTCGTCTTTTTTGTTGAAATATTGCGATTTTCGGTTAAATTCAATTGTTTTTCATTTATAATATAAATATTTCTGGTTGAAATTTGATCCTTTTCAGTTGAAAAATGAATTTTTTTGTGAATGATTTTTTTTTTGATAAAAATTAAATTTTCTTGATTGAAAATTCAGGTACTTTTTAGAAATTCGTCTTTTTGGCAGAAAATTAATCTTCTTGATTGAAAATTCTTTTTTTTTTAATTCTATTATTTGTTAAAAAATTCATCTGTTCTTCAGAAAATGCAATATATTTACTGAAAATGTTAGAAATTTAAATCTTTTCACTGTTTTATTATTGGGACACCTTAAATTTAATATGGTTTCCTGAATAAATTTTATTTAAATAATTTATTCCCCTATTCTTTTGAAAAATCTCCTTATTTTTATAATATAATTTGTGATGATTATGATAAATAAACAAAGAAAATAGCGAAAAATGTCTACTTTATGCTCTAATTTTTTTTGTTGCTAAATTTTCAGCACACAAAAATATTTAGATGAATTAAAAAAGAATAATTTGTTTGAAGGGTAATTTATTTTGTTTAACTTTATTTTTATTTCATTAAATTCTCTTTGAAAATAAAAATTTATTTAACAACATAAAAATTGCACTACTGGCGTAAGCTAACGGGTTTAGCAGTATTTTTCTATAAATTAAGATAGTTGTAAATATTGTACAAAAATTAACAGAGTGATTGTTTTGAAATAGATCATAATATTTCATTTTTTCTAACATTAAAAATGTTTGAGATCATATTTAAATAATATGTCCGGGTTCAAATATTTTATTATTTGGAAGAATTTTTGCTCAGTAAAAAAATTGTAAAAATTAGTATTAAATATTGTCAGAAAAACGACGTTCTATATATTAATTATATAGACAATCGTTGAGTTTTAAATAAATGGAGATGATTATTAAAAAAAAAAGAAGAAAAAAACAAGCCCCAAAATTATTTCGCAAATGTTCGAGAATAATGAAGACGCCCCTGGAAGCGCGGACGCTGAAGAAAGACCCTATCCCTATTGTACTTCACCTTGTTACAACTCCTAAACTTTGTCTATCTTTTTCTCGAAAACCGTCATCTTTACAGTAAAAATTGACACAACATAAAATATGCACTTCGATGAGATCTAGAACTTTTGTCTGAATTTTTTTTTGAAATTTCCACTGCTTACGAAAATAAATGGAAAAAACTGTGGTTTTATGAGTTATTGATAATTTTTGCTATGAAAATAAGATTTGTGCCAACTTTCATTATCAAATTCGCAATCAGCGCTTTGAAATACGTAATTATTTCAAAAGTTTTTTTGATTGGGACCAAATTTTTAAAACAGAGTTGGTTTTTAGGTTAAAAAGGAAAAGAATAGAACTCGAGAGTACACAAAAAAAAAATTTTGTTATTAGGAATTTTTTTATACAAAGAAATTACTTTTTGTTCGAAGAAATTCCTTTGTATTAACGGAATGGATTTTTGTTAGAATGAAAATTTTTCTTCAACTTAAAATAAATTTCCTCATTTTAAAGTTATTTCTGGGTCAATGAAAAAAATTATGTTAAAGAAACAGTTTTATTAAACTTTCAACAGTAAACATTAGATCATATCATTCCATCTGGAATGTTTATGTTGTCTGGAATAAATTACAATGTACTGTTTCAAGGCAAAAATTTATCTGTGCTCTACCTTCTATATCTTTGACATAAATAAGAAATGTCATAAATAGTAAAAATGATAAATATAAACTTTATATTTAAATCAGTCAAAACTTGAATGATTCAATTAATCAGGCACGCTTAGACTGTAAAATCAATCATTTGTACTGACAAAACAGTCGTTTTCACAGATTAATCGGTAAAAAAAATAAAAATAAAATAGTGAAATTAATTTCAAAATTAAAATTATTCATTAAATTCTTCCAATTGAAAATGACTGATTTAATCAATAACATTTTCAGTTTCTATAATTAAAAATGACTTATTCGGTCAGTGAACGTTACTGATTATATCATTTAAATAGACTGATTCAATCAGTGAAAGTTACATTTTAGATAATTTTAAATGACAAATCTCATCAGTCAAAACAAGAGATTGAATCATTTCTAATGACTGATTTTATTAGTCAGTTCAAATGACAAAAAAGTAGTTTCAATAGATTATTCAGTCGTTATTTCTGACTGAATGAAACAGTCACTAGAAATTACTGATTTTCATTGAAATCCTATATTTTAATAAATAATTCAAATTGACCATAAATAAATGATTTACACATTTAAAGTCAAGGATTAGACCAATCAAAATGATGAATTTAATTAGTGAAAGTTACTGGTTAGAATATTCAAAATTATTGATTTAATTAGTGAAAATCACAGTTTAGATGATTTAAAACTACTGTTTTAATTAGTGAATTTTACTGGGTAGAATATATAAAATGAATGATTTAATTAGTGAAAAAGACTGATTACATAATTGAAAATGACTGTTTCATCAGTGAAAATAGCAGATTAAATCATTTTAAATTACTAATGTCATAAATGAAAAAAACAGATAGGACCATTTAAAAGGCGAATCAATAAATATTGCTGACTGAATTACAACCGTCACTTTGAATGACTGATTTTCAATCAATATAAGTGACTGATTTGTATGCTATAATAAAATAGTAAAATTATTTGTAAAAGAAAATTCTTCATTAAACTCCTACATTTTAATCAATAATTTAACCATAAATGACTGATTAACACATTGAAAGTTACGGATTATATCAATCAAAATGACTGACTTAATTAGTGAAAGCTACTGATCAGACCATTCAAAATTATTTATTTAAACAGAGAAAATTACAGTTTAGATAATTCAAAGTACCTTATTTAACTAGTCTAAGATACTGATTAGATCATTCGACTTTACTGATTTAATCAGTAAAAGTTACATTTTAGATCATTTTAAATGACAAATTTCATCATTCAAAGCAACAGATTGAATCATTTCTGATGACTGATTTTATTAGCCAGTTCAAATGACAAATAAGTCGTTTTAATAGATTAATCAGTCAGTGTTTGTGACTAAATCAAACAGTCACTAGAAATTACTGATATTCATTGAAATCCCATATTTTAATAAATAATTAAAATTGACATTAAATGACTGATTTACACATTGAAAATGAAGGATTATACCAATCAAAATGATGAGTTTAATTAGTAAAAGTTACTGGTTAGAATATTCAAAATGATTGATTTAATTAATGAAAGTTACAGTTAAGATGATTTAAAACTACTGTTTTAATTAGTGAAATTTACTAAGTGGAATATTTCAAATGAATGATTTAATTAGTGAAAAAGACTGATTACATAATTAAAAATGACTGTTTCATCAGTGAAAATAGCAGATTGAATCATTTTAAATTACTAATTTCATTAGTGAAAAATACAGATAGGATCATTTAAAAGGCGAGTCAGTAAATATTGCTGACTGAATCAAACCGTCACTTTAAATAACTGATTTTCAATCAATATAAGTGACTGCTTTGTCTGCTATGATAAAAGAGTTACGGATTAGATCAATCAAAATGACGGACTTAATTATTGAAAGCTACTGATAAGATGATTCAAAATGACTAATTTAATCAATGAAAGTCGAAGTTTAGACAACACGAAATTGCTGATTCGGCCAGTAGACGTTACTGATTAGATCATTTGAACTGACTGATTCATCAGTAAAAATCACAGATTAGATCATTTGAAATGTCTAATTTCGTCAGTGAAAATAACAGACTGGATCATTCGAAAGATGAATCAGTGATATTGTTGACTGAATCAGACCCTCACTTAAAAGTACTGATTTTTCTGCTATAATAAAATAGTCAATATATTTGTAAAAGAAAATTCTTCATTAGATTCCTACATTTTAATCAATAATTTAACCATAAATGACTGATTTACACATTGAAAGTTACCGATTAGATCAATCAAAATGACTGATTTAATTAGTGAAAGCTACTGATCAGACCATTCAAAATGATTAATTTAATCAGAAAAAATTACAGTTTAGATCATTCAAAATACCTTATTTAACTAGTCTAAGATACTGGTTAGAACGTTCAAAATGAATGATTTAAATAGTGAAAATTACTGATTGCATCACTGAAATTGACTGATTCATCAGTGAAAATAATAGATCGGGTGATGTAAAATTACTGATTTCGTCAGTGTATCAAATGGACTGTTTTTTCAGGCGTCAAATCCACATTATTTGAATCAGTGAAAATTCACTGCGAATCAGTCACTTTTGACTGATTCAAATTGGCAAAAGTTTTTTATTTTTGAAATTTAAATTTTTTATAATAATTGAGTAAATAATTGTGATGTGTCATCGAGAAACTTACAGATAAAGTCAGAAGACCCCTGTATCTCGCGATGAGACTTGTGCGAATTTTGAAGAATTTGTGAGCCATTTGGATGCACAAGGTCCAAACTGCCACCGGAACCGCTCAGAGCGTGATTTATGTATCCGCCGCCAATCTTTCCGATTTTGTCATCATCTACACTATCGTCTCCCTTCATTCTGAAATCAAAATTTAAACCATTTTTATTAAAATCTGTAACAACAATTTATTAAAACTTGTTTGAAAAAGAGTGGACAGGGCCAGATTAGAGTGAAGAATCGAAACTCGAGAAAAGTATTTTTTTTTTTTAATTGAAAAGTGTTTTACTTGAAGCATTTAAATGTGCAAAATTGCTTATTTAAATGTTTAGATAATTTTTGTTTTACTGAATTGCCATTCTAAATCATTTTTATTCTTTCTAATTTTACATCATTTTTATTTTATTGAACGTCTATTTTACATCATTTTTATTCTTCCAGAATACTATTTTGCATCATTTTTATTGTACTCAAATACTAGTTTACATAATTTTTATTTTACCGAATCACTATTTTATATAATTTTTATTCTACGGAATTGCTATTTTATATCATTTTTGTTCTTCTGTGATATTATTTTTCATAATTTTTATTATACTCAAATACTAGTTTACATAATTTTTATTTTACCAAATCACTATTTTATATCATTTTTATTTTACGGAATTGTTATTTTACATCATTTTTGTTCTTCTGAAATACTATTTTACATTATTTTATTTTACTGAATCACTGTTTTAAATTATTTTTATTTTACAGAATTGCCGTTTTACATTATTTTTATTTTTGCAAAATACTATATTATATTAATTTTTCTGCATTGATGTGCCATTTTATATCATTGTTATTCTTCTGAAATATGCACAATTTTACATAATTTTTATTTTACCGAATCACTATTTTACATCATTTTTATTTTACTGAATTTCCATTTTACATCATTTTTATTCTTCTTAAATACTATTTTGCATCATTTTTATTGTACTCAAATACTAGTTTACATAATAATTTTTATTTTACCGAATCACTATTTTACACCATTTTTCTTTTACGGAATTGCTATTTTACATCATTTTTATTCTTTCAGAATATGTATGAACTATTTTACATAATGTTTATTTTACCGAACCACTATTTTACATCATTTTTATTTTACTGAATTTCCATTTTACGTCATTTTTACTCTTCTGAAATACTATTTTGCATCATTTTTATTTTACTCAAATACTAGTTTAAATAATTTTTATTTTTCCGAATCACTATTTTACACAATTTTTATTTTACGGAATTGCTATTTTACATCATTTTTGTTCTTTCGAAATATGTATGTACTATTTTACATCATTTTTTTTACCGAATCATTATTTTACATTATTTTTATTTTACTGAATTTCCATTTCATATCATTTTTAATCTTCTGATATACTATTTTACATCATTTTATTTTACCGAAGTGCCATTTTACATAATTTTTATTCTTCAAAATACTATTTTGCATCATTTTTATTGTACTCAAATACTAGTTTACATAATTTTTATTTTACCGAATGACTTTTTTACATCATTTTTATTTTGCGCAATTACTTTCTTACATCATTTATGTTCTTTCGAAATATGTATGTACTATTTTACGTAATTTTTTATTCAAATTTTTTTCAAACAATTTTTTATTCAAATTCAACAATATTTAGTTTTAAGATTCTGTTCCTTGTAGTCGCTCGGCGCCTACTTTGCCCAATTTTTATTATACGGAATTGCTATTTTACACCATTCTTATTCTTCCGAAATACTACTTTACATCATTTTATTTTATCAAAGTGACATTTTAATCACTTTTATTCTTTGGAAATATGTATGTACTATTTTACATAATTTTTATTTTAACGAATCACAATTTTGCATCAGTTTTGTTTCACTGAATTTCCATTTTACATAATTTTCATTCCTCTGAAATACTGTTTTACATCATTTTACTTCACCGAAGTGCCATTTTACATCATTTTTATTATTCCGGAAGACTATTTTGCATAATTTTCATTGTACCCAAATGCTAGTTTACATAATTTTTATTTTGCCGAATCATTTCTGTTCTTTCGAAATATGTATGTACTAATTTACATAATTTTTTATTCAAATTTTTGTCAAACAATTGTTCTTTCAAATTTAACAATATTTTGTTTCAAGATTCTGTTAAGACTTGAATTAACGTCTTAATAGGCTACGAAATCCTTCCTTGTAGGCGCTCGGCGCCTACTTTGCCTAATTTTTATTTTCAAAGTGGCATTTTAAATAATTTTTATTCTTTGGAAATATGTAGGTACTATTTCAAATCATTTTATTTTACCTTAGTGTCATTTTCCATCATTTTTATTATTGCGGAATACTGTTTTACATCATTTTTACTTTACTGAATCACTGTTTTACATTACTTTTATTTTACAGGATTGCCATTTTACAGCATTTTTATTCTTCCGAAATACTATATTACAGAATTTTATTGTATTGATGTGCCATTTTACATCATTGTTATTCTTCTGAAATATGTACAATATTAAATAATTTTCATTTTACTGAATCATTATTTTACATCACTTTTATTCTTCCAAAATACTATTTTGCATCATTCTTATTGTACTCAAATACTAGTTTACATAATTTTTATTTTACCGAATCACTATTTTACATCATTTTAATTTTACTGAATTACTATTTTACATCATTTTCGTTCTTCTGAAATACTATTTTGCATCATTTTTATTGTACTCAATACTAGTTTACATAATTTTTACTTTACCGAATTACTATTTTACTTCATTTTTATTTTACTTAATTTTTATTTTACTGAATTTCCATTTTTTATAATTTTTATTCTTCTGAAATACTATTTTACATCATTTTATTTTACCAAAGTACCATTTTACATCATTTTCATTCTTTCGAAATACTATTTTACATAATTTAATTTCATTGAAGTGCCATTTCACATGATTTTTATTCTTCCGAAATATGTTCTATTTTATATAATTTGTATTTTACCGAATCACTATTTGACATCATTTTTATTTTACTGAATTTGCATTTTACATCATTTTTATTCTTCCAAAATACTATTTTGCATCATTTTTATTGTACTCAAATACTAGTTTACATAATTTTTATTTAACCGAATCACTATTTTACATAATTTTTATTTTACGGAATTGCTATTTTATATCATTTTTATTCTTTCGAAATATGTATATTTCACATAATTTTTATTTTACCGAATCGCTATTTTACTCGTTTATCATTTTTATTTTACTGAATTGCCGTTTTACATCATTTTTATTCTTCCGAAATACTATTTTACTTAATTTAATTTTGCCAAAGTGCCTTTTTACATAATTTTTATTTTACTAAATTTCCATTTTACGTCTTTTTTATTTTTCCGAAATACTATTTTACATAAGTTTATTTGACCAAAGTGCCATTTTACACCATTTTTATTCTTCCTATGCACTATTTTACATAATTTTTATTTTACCAAATCACTATTTTATTTCATTTTTATTATACTGAATTTCCATTTTTCATAATTTTTATTCTTCTGAAATACTATTTTACATCATTTTATTTCACCAAAGTAGCATTTTACATCATTTTTATTCTTCCGAAATATGTTCTATTTTATAAAATTTGTATTTTAACGAATCACTATTTTACATAATTTTCAGTTTACCGAATCACTATTTTACATCATTTTTATTTTACTGAATTTCCGTTTTACATCATTTTTATTTTTTCGAAATATTATTTTTCATAATTTTCATTCTTCCCAGCTATTATTTTACATAATTTTTATTCTACCTAATCACTTGTTTACATCATTTTTATTTTACAAAATCACTACTTCTCATAATTTTCATTCTTCTGAAATACTATTTTACATAATTTTATTTTAACAAAGTGCTATTTTGCATCATTTTTATTATTCCGAAATAATATTTTACATAATTTTTATTTTTCCGAATTGTTATTAGTCGCCATTTTCATTTTTCAGAATTAAGTAATTTAACATAATTTTCAATAAATTTTTCATAAAAATGGCGCCCACATAACAATAATGACACGAAAATCAAACCGGATTCGAATGAATAAGAATTATAACAAATCAAAATTCGGAAAAATGAAAATTATGGCAAATGGTTATTCGATAAAATAAATATTATGCTAAATAAAACTTTTAGACAAATAAATTAATAATTATTTAATTATTATGCTGTTAAAATAATAATTATTTCATATGGTTATTCAGTAAAATAAAAATTATGCCAAATAGAAATTCAGGAGAATAAAAATGAGAGCAAAAGCTTATTTGGATATATAAAAATTATGTCAAATATAGAAATTAATGAAAATAAAAATAAATGCCGATGGTTATTCAAAAAAATATAAATTACGTCAAACGATAATTCAGAAAAATAAAAATTTTGGCAAATGGTTATTCGGTAAAATAAAAATTATTCAAAATAATAATTCAGAAAAATAAAAATGGGGGCCAAATAATGAATATGAAAATTATGCCAAATAAACACTGATGGCCAATGGTTTTTCGAAAAAATGAAATGAAGTTAGATGGTAATTCAGAAAAATCAAAATTATGTCAAATGGTTATTCGAAAATTTAAAAAACATGGTAAATAGTAATCAAAAATGAAAATGAGGAAAATTGACAATTTGTATAAATAAAAATGATAGTAAATTGTTTTTCGCTCATATGAATTTCGGTAAAATAAAATTTTTTATTTTATATTAGTCCATGAACTGCAGAACAGAATTCAAGGAGATTGTAAGCATGTATATCAAATTGCCTTCACTCAATCGTGACCACTGTCGTTTCCTGAATTAAGAAAATATACTTTTCCAGAAAATTTCCCATTGTACTAAAATCTACTTGAGTCAAAATTTTTTTTTTAACGAGAACATTGTGCGCGCCAAGCGCTCACTAATTACCGTTTCTCAAAAAAAAGCTCAGTTCATTTTCCAACATTTTTTCATAGATTTTACAGAAAATCTTATATGATTTGAAAACCTTGTATATGATTTACAGAAGCTTCTTTATTATAGCCGAAAAATTACAGAAAATTCAATATGAATGACACCATTTTTTTTATTTACTTACAATTCTTTAAAATTACCAAAACAAATTTCTCATTAACAAAATATGTCACGCTGCGCGTGGAATATTTTTTTGAATTTTTTGTTTGTTACAAATTAATTTTTTTTTAAAGAAAATTTAAATATTCTATGTTTGGTTTAAGATTTATTCTCTTCAGTTTAAAATTTGTGTTTTTTTTTAACTTTTTGTTTTTGTGGTAGAATATTGATATCCATGGTGACCGATTCACCGTTTTAGTTAAAAATTCATTTCTTTGATTAGAAATTAATTTTTGTTATTGAAAATTAATTTTTTCATTGAAAATTTAACCTTTCTATTTTTTGTTGTAATTTATCGGTTTTAATAGATATTTAATCTTCTTGGTTCAAAATTCATCTGTTTGGTTGAAAAGTTAAATATTTTGTTAAAAATTCAACTACTTTGTTGAAAATTTGGCTTTTTCTGGTAAAAAATTTATTTTTTGGGTTGAAACTTCAACCATCGGGTTAAAAACTCTTTTTTTTTGTCAATGATTCATTATTTTAGTTAAAAATCAATTTCTTTGCTTAAAAATTGAACTATTTTGTTGAAAATTCGTTTTTTTTTGGTGGAAATGAATTTTTTAACTAAAAATTTAAGTATTTCATGTTTGATTTAACATTTATCTTCCTCACTTGAAAATTCATCTATTTGATTGGAAATTTCTGTATTTTGTTGAAACTTTGCCTTTTGTGGTAGAATATTAATCTTCTTGATGACTAATTAACCTTTTTGGTTGAAAATTCATTTCTTTGGTTAAAAATTTAACTATTTGATTAAAAATTTACGTTTTTTGTTAAAAATTATTCTTTTTTAGTAGAAAATCAATATTTTTGGTTAAAAATTCATTTCTTCGATTGAAAATGAGATTTTTTTATTGAAAATTAATTTTTTCAACTGAAAATTTAACTACTCTATTTGTTGT
>JAABKJ010008337.1:0-11473 GCA_011634705.1 Andricus grossulariae | reverse complement strand
TCAAAAGTCGATCATTTATTGCGGTCGATCAAAATGCTCTTAATTTCGGTATCATTTTTGTTGCATATCAAAATGATTTTGATTTCGGTATCATTTTGAACAATTTTTTTTACTGTAGTGCTGCAAGTGATGCTTATCCAAAGCTTTTGTCCTAGAATACAATTTTTTGAAAGTCAAGATCTAGATACATTTTGATTGAATGAAACAACCAAAATATTTTTTTGGATCATCTAAAGTATTTGGTTGGATTAACCAAACTATTTGTTGCAATAAACCAAAATATGTATTACAATCAACCAAATTTTATTAACCAACAAATTTAGTTGAATCAACGAAACTTTTGAATGACCATATAGCAATATATTTATTCCTTTGATCCAACCAAATTTTTGTTGAATCAATCAAACTTTGTTCTGAGTGTACACTCTTTCCCCTCTTTTACACGTTTTCAAGAATTCCTCTTTTTTGGCCTGTTTCCGAAGAAATTCTCCTTTTACTCATTTTTTCGCCCAAATTCGAACTGAATTAATAGAAGCCAATAAGAAAGTCCAACTAGTTTTGCTCGGAAGATATTTCTTTTTGGTTGAAAAGTCTACTATTATATTTTTGTTTCAGAATGCATCCCTTTTGGTTAAAAATTCTACTATTTGGTTGAAAATTGTATTATTTTGTTGAAAATTCAATTATTTTGTTATAAATTCATTTTTTTAGAAGCGTATTTTCCTGGTTTGAAAATTAACATTTTCGTTAAAAATGCAATTCTTTTTTTAAAAATTATCTTTTTGTATTGAAAATTCAACAATTTTGGGTTTTGGTTGAAGTTTAATTGTGTCTTTTGAAAATCAACCATTTGGTTAAACATTCATCTCCTTAGGTTGAAAATTAAACTCATCTTTTTTTAAAGTCATCTTTTTTGGTCGAAAATTCAACTGTTTTGTTGAATATTCGTCTTCTTGGATAGGAAATTCATCTTTTTTGGTTGATAGTTTTACTATTATATTTTTGATTTAGAGTTTATCTATTTTGGTTGAAAATTCTGCTAGATTATTGAAATTTTAATAATTTTCTTGAAAATTCAATTATTTTGTTAATAAATCATCTTTTTTGTTTGAAAATTCAATTGTTTTCATAAAAATTAGTCTTTTTGGTTAAAAAATTCAACTGTATGGTTTTTGTTTGAAGTTTCTTCTTTTGTGTTCGATTGTTGGACTATTTGGTTAAAAATTCATCTTTGCAGTTTAAAAATTCAACTGTTTTGTGAAAAAGTAACCATTTTTGTTCGATAATCCATTTTTTTGTTGAATATTCTTCTTTTTTTTTTAATTCAACTGTTTTCCAAATAAATCATCTGCTTGGCTTAAAAAGTGAACTATTTGGTTTTAGGTTAAACTTTAATCTTTTCTGCTTGAATATTCGACTATTTGGTTGGAAATTCATATTTGTACTTTGAAAATTTAACTGTTTATTTGAAAAATTAATTATTTTGTGAAAAAGTCATCCTTTTTGGTCGAAAATTCAACTGTTTTGTTAAATATTTGTCTATTTGGATAGAAAATTCATCATTTTTGGTTAAAAACTCTACTATATAATTGAAAATTTTGTTATTTAATTGAAAATCCGAACTGTTTTTGTTAAAAAGTCATCTTCTTTGTTTGGAAATTCAACTGTTTTTTTTTTAATTAGTCTTTTTGGCTCAAAAATTCAACTATTTAGTTTTTGGTCGAAGTTTAATTTTTTCTTTTTTAAAGTTAGATTATTTGGTTAAAAATTCATCTTTGCAATTTAACAATTTAACTGTTTAGTTGAAAAATCAACTATTTTGTGCAAGTCTTTTTTTGTTGTTGAAAATTCAACTGTTTAGATGAACATTTGTCTTTTTGGATAGAAAATTCATCTTTTTCATCAATAGGTTTTATATTACATTTTTGGTTCAGAATTCATCTTTTTTGGTCATAAATTAAAATCTTTTATTCAAAGTTCATCAACAAACAGCGAATGGCGCAACATTTGTTTCATGCCTGATACATTTATAAACTGTCATGATTCCTGCCTACTGGAATTTGTAGTCTTTATTAGTATTTTTAACATATCCGGAATGATAAAAAGGAATAATTCAATTCAAAAGTAACCTTGAAAATGAGGCCAATAAGCTAAAGAAAAGCTTTATTTTTCACTGATTTATGGCAAAAACTTTTTAGAGAAGTAAAAACCGGAAGGAAACTATTAATGAATATAATGATTTGGAAATTCTTTAAAATTACATTTCCACATTTTAAAAATGTAGAATTTTAAGCCCTTCCCATTTTTAGTCGGTCAATTTTGAAACCTTTGAATAATTTAATGAAGCAATTCAACAATTTAAAATTAAAAAGTTTAAATTTGTGTGGTTTCCGAAATCGTTAAACATAAATACATTCAAAATGAAAGAATTTCTGATTGTAATTTGATCAATTATATTGATCACTCAGAAAAATATGACTTTAAAATGAAGAAAATCATCTTAAATTAAATATAAATTTTCATTCGAACAAACCCATTTCTTTTCAGCAAAGAAACTTTTCTTTGATTGAGGAGCCAATGAATGTTTTTCTTTGATGCGTATACTCTCAGTCAAAGAAGCTTTTCTCTGAGTGATATATCAATAAATTTATATTGATGCGAGAGGTAGATGTAAAGTAGAAATGCTAATGAAAAAAAAAATCGATTTGAATAAAAATCATGCAATGCTTTGTTGTACTATTAGGTATTTTCACGTCAACCACCAGCTAACTTCACTTTGTTGGGGGCTGAGAGGAAAACAATGGACCAAATGCATGGGATTTGGTCCATTTTTGCCCTATTTCGCTAATATCTTTGTAAAAACTTATTTTTTCTATATAAGGGTATTCGAAAAATAGTTTTTATTTTCTAAGAACTATTTAATGAAATAATAAAATAATAATTATTATTATTCATTACGAGGATATTACAAAAATAAAGTTTTGTCCCATGCATTTGGTCTATTGTTTTCCCCTCAGCACTCAGCGAAGTGAAGTTAGCTGTTGGTTGAAGTGAAAATACCTAAGGGAATCGTCCATATATTATGTAAGACGTTTTTCTTTTGTTTAAATAAAGACGAGAATAAAATTGCTATGAAGTTGAAGAGGACATAACGATATAAACAAAAGAAAAACGTGTTATTTAATATATGAAGGATACCTAATACGCTTCAGACTTTGCGAAAAGCTACTATTATTTGTAAAGCAATTTTACACCTCACTCACTCATTGAAAATTACTGACGGTTGAAGATTAAAAAGTATGTATTTTCAAGCATATAGTATTATCACGACAGCGTGAAACGAAATTAGTGAATGCGTATAACGTATTTATCATTATTCTTTGCTTCAACAAATGCTTCCTTCTATGAAATATTCGCACCGAGGACAATTATGATGCTTGATGATATCTGCTGTCTCACGGGTAATTGCGCTCGATGTCGCTCCATTCTCTTTTTAATATTTTCAACCGCAGGGAAAGTCGTAATTCTAGTGTACGTTCTGAAGAATTACTCTTCCCCCATTTGTTTGGTTTGGTGTCTCTTGCCTCTTTCTGGCAACTGTTTTATGAAACATTACGTCGGATTACGTGCGTTAGGGACCGTACTTGAATTACGTGATAGCTCGAGAAATTTTGTTATGACCCGTTACGGAAGGGATTTGTTCCTTCATTCATGTACGTAATTTTTGGAAATTCGCAAATGAAACAAATAACTTGCACTCGGTGAGTCTCAACCAACTTTATCCAAAAAAAGATATTACAAACAGTTTTTTTCGAAATATTATTCTTACATAGTATGCTCATATTTTGCACACAAAAAAATCGTGGAAGCGCTTCTTTAAAAATTCAAAATTGTATATATGACGAAAAAATAAAATTTTTAATGAAAAAAGCTTTTTTTACTCAGGGATTGTTAAGAACTAAATATAGAGTCAAAACCGTTCTAGAAATTATTTTTGTAAAATCATAACTGTCGAATTTACAAGGGGTGATATACATTCCTTTAGTGCAAAAGGTTATTAAAAAATTATATTACTGGACTTTTTATTTGCAGAATTTTCCCCTCAGATGTTTGGATATTTTTTATGTGCAATTAGAAAAATCGTGGGAACGCTTTGTTTTTTTTTTAATTACTGGATTTTTTTCTTCTTTTTGCTTAAAAACTGAGCAAAAAATTATTATAAGATTTTGTTCCAAAATGGGAACTGTATAATCTACAGAGATTTTTGTATATTAAAAAAAACACACTTTTATACAGCAAAAGTTGTTGAAACATTTTTATAATCATCGGTTCGTCTCAGGTTGTAATTAAATAATACTGGCATGATTTTAAAAATAAAAAAATAAAAGCTTAACTTTTTGAAAAATAATTTGTGGAAAAATTTTGTATTGAGATTTTTTTTTGTTTGGTTAAAAAGTACTTTTATGGCAACATAAAACAGAAGTGAAAAACGAACCTGGCCAATAAAATTTTTTTTAAAAGTCAAGGAATTTTATTTTTCAGGGAAACGTCAAGGATTTAAAAAAAAATCTTGCAAAAGACAGGGAATTTCTATACCTGTAAATAACTGTCAACAAGAATAAATTTGTAACTTTTCAATTTTAATTTGAAATTCTTTTACTCCGTACATAAAAGATTCTGAGTTAAAAATGTTACAAGTTTCAGATTCTGGTTTTTGAATGGTCCGGGAAAATCAAAAATTGATCAGGTCTTTTCTTAGCAGTTGCTTCCTCCTGAAGATTATCTTTTTAGTTGTAAATGTTATTATTTATTTAAAAATTCAAAAATTGTGTTAAAAAGTCATCCTCTGAGTTGAATTTTCTTCTGTTTTATTGAAAATTTGACTATATCTGATTTAAAATTCATATTTTGATTTTAAAAAGTCAAAAGGAAATCTTTTTGGATGAAAATTCAACTCTTTTTTTTTAATTTGTCGGTTTGATTTTAAAATTTATCAGTTTTACTAAAAATGTCATCCTTCTTGAATAAAAATGCAACTGTTTGGTTGAAAATTAATCTTTTTTGCTTGAGGATTCAACTATTTAATTTAGAATATTTTAGTTGAATCCCCTTGTTAAGAATTTATTTTGTTGTTGAAGATTCATATTTTCATTTAAAAATTCACCCTTTTAGTTAAAAGTTTAAATATTTTGTTGAAAATTGATCTTTTTTATTGGAAAATTCAACTACGTGGGTAAAAGTTGAACTTGTTGAAAGTTAGCTGGAAGGTTCAAAAATTTAGATGAACTTTTTTTTCTCTTTCATGACTGAAAAATCTTTATTTGCTGAAAATTCGTATTTTTGGGTTCATACTTTTAGGTTTATAATTTAATTATTTTGTTGTAAATTTGGCTAAAGATGATGTCAGGGCACCTTGCCATACCTGACAGCTCAGCTGACCCTTCCTATTCAATTAAATTAATGCAATCAAATTATTGAAATGTAGAAATTTTTCATCTGTTGTAAAAATACAATTTTTAATTTATATTTAACAATAAAGTTACTTTTCATCATGTCAGATACAAATTATAATACAATTTTAATAAAATTTTAGTTTCATAGAATTTTACATTAGGGGCCATTCACAAAATACGTGATACATTTTTTACGAAATTTTCACCCCCCCCCCTTACTTAATGCTTTTTCGTTGTTCTTAACATGGAGAATGATACTTTGCTAGGCATCTACCCTCCCCTGAACGTATTACGTATTTTGTACATGCCTTTTTTCTAGATTTTTAAGTTATACCCAGTCGGCATTGCGGAAAAGCAATAATAATGCTTTCGATATTTTCTTGACACATATATTTTTTAGAGAAGTGTAATTTTCTTAGATTTATTTTTTTTTACCCACAACTAACACTAGTTTACAGTCATTTTGTACATTTTATGTCGCTATGTTTCTCAAATGCATTTTGGCCTGCTAAACTTGAAAATCGCATTGAGAACATTTTGTATGGATTCCTTTTCAGAATATGAATTTTGAAAAAAGAAAAATTTTCGATGATAGGTTTATTCTGTGTACCATATCTCAAGCTAGGAACAAACAATCTGGTTTCAAAAGGTATCAAGTTAATGATCATAAAAATCTGCATCGAATATTAGTGCCGTTTTCCCGGATCAGTTTGGTAGTTGAGGTGCAATGAAACGAAATACTTTTAAAAAAGTAATTGTTTTACACGAAAATAAACATACAAAGTTTCGCAAACCAATTCATAAAAAATTTTCTCAATGTGATTTTTAAGTTTAGTAGACCATAATGCATTCGTCACTTTTTCTTCGATTTCCTGCAGGTTTAGGGCGGTGAAAAATGATATTGATTGTAAACGCGTTTAGTGCGAGCGTTAGTGTCCATCATCTGAAATTTATACCGATCGTTTTATTTACCCCTATAGTTTGACGCACGTTTTACGTACGAGCATTAAGTACATTTAAGCCATGAAATTCAACGAACACACCGTTCAGTAAAGCTCATCTCGAATTTCGTGCTCAGAGGACAGGCTTATATTACAGCCAAATTTCAGCAATTTATCTGAGCTAATTTGCTTTACCATCCTCAATTTTATTTATTGCAGGCCTCGAACTCACCACACTATTAACTAAGTATTTTTCGTGTACACTAGATTCCAAGAGCTCAAGATTGCATGGGGGTTTCCCATTTGTCTCATTTTTTCGGTTAAATACAAACTGAAATAATAAAAATCAATAACAAACTTGAAATATTTTCTTGAAAAGTCATATTTTTGGTCGAAAACTCAACTGATTGGTTGAACATTCGTCCTTTTGGAATAAAACTCAGCTTTTGTCGTAGATAAGTCATCTTTCCTGGTTAAAAATTCATCATTTTTGGTGGAAGAGTCATATTTTTTCGTCGAAAATTCAACTGTCTTCTAATAAATTCGTTTTCTCGGCTGGAAAATTCAACTATTTGGTTCAAAATGCAACTATTTTTCGTGAAAGTTTAATCTGCTTTGTTTGAATTTTTGTTTATGGTTGAAGATTCTTCATTTTAGTTGGAAATTCGTCTCTTTGGCTAACAATTTAACTGTTTTGTTGAAAATGTGTTTGTTGCTTTGGTTGAAAACTAAATTTTTGTTTGATAAAAATAATAAATAAGTGTTCCATTTTTGGTTAAAAATATTTTCAATTTTTTTCTCTCATTACTGAAAAATCTTGTTTGGTTGTAAATTCAACTCTTTTGTTGAAGATTCGTTTTTTGAATTAAAAATTCATCTGTTTTGGTAGCAATTTTATCTTTCGTAGTTAGAAATGCCACTATTTGGTGAAAAACTATTCTGTTTTGGTTGAGGTTTCAACTTTTATGTTAAACATTCGTCTTTTTGCTTTTAAATTCAACTGCTGTTGATTAAAACTGAAAACCTTCTTTGGTTTGAAGTTGAAAAATTTGTCAACTTTTTTTTCTCTTGACTGACAAATCTTTCTTGGTTGCAACTGTTTACTGGAGAATTAATCTGTTTTAGTTAAAAATGTATTTTGTTGAAAATTCTTTTTTTTTTTGCTTGAAAATTAATTATTTTGACTGCAAATTTTTCTTGTTTATTTGAAAATTCATATCTTCGGGTATAAAAGTAAATTGTTATTTAAAACATTCGACTTTTCATCTTAAAACATCGACTTTTTTTGTTAAAAGTGCAATATATTTAGACTTAAATTTTAGGAATTTAAAGCTTTTCATATTGAATTCAATATAGTACTACATTAGGGTGGTCGCAAGCCCCATGAAGTTTAACATGTATTTCCCATAAGAAAAAAAGACGTTTTTGTAGATCTTATTTAGAATCCTCAATATTATCTTAATCGAGTTGAAACTCAACATTTCTCTTCACAATTAGCCATAGAAAATGAATAAAATATCACTTTTCAAATGCCAACATCATAAGTCTGTTTTATAGGGTCCCAAAAAAAACCCATAAGAAAAAAAATTGTTTAGCTGTCCCAGCTAGACCTTTAGCTGGATTTCGTCTTCTAAGAAAATATAGCTGTGTTGCCTTAATTTCTAGCTGTGTTACTTAAATATCTAGCTGTTTCAGCTTAATGTTGCCATCTAGAAATTTTGTCGATAAATTAGCTAGATAATTTTTAATGGCAAAATTAGTTGAAACAGATGGATATTTAGGTAACACAGCTAGAAATTTAGGAAACACAGCTATATTTTCTTAGAAGACGAAATCCAGCTAAGCTTCTAGCAATTTTCTCATAGAATGGAGTTAGAAAGACGCGGGTTTTTCAAAAATTTTCCATTTGTTGTCCAATTTTCAATTAGAGGAAAGTGATAGTTCATCACTGTTAACAAGAGTGATTGCTTAAACAATTTATTATTAATGTTAATAATATTCTCTTAGAAAAATGCTACAAAATTGCAGTATAAAATAATCACTTTTAGTCAAATTTTAAAATAAGATAAGTTAAGTAATTAATTAGAGTCAAGAAAATTAAATGTTTAAACAATTTATTATAATTATTAATAATATTATATTTGAATAATGCTAGAAAGATGCGTTTTTTTAAATTTCTGACTTTTTGACCAATTTTTATTTGGAGTGAAGTAATACTGAATTCAAGTTAACGAAATAATTGTTCAAACAATTTATTAGCATTGTTAATAATAATCTTTTGGCTTAATTGGTAGAATGTTGCGGTTTTTTCTGAAATTTTCAACTGTTTGTCTATTTTTCATTAAGCGTGACTTAATAATTAATTAGATTTAACGAAAAAAATTGTTTAAACAAATTGGTGACAATTGCTGAATTTCTGGCACCTCACTGAATTCTCTCAGTAACTTATTCCAGGGAAAGTTGTATTCAATATGATCCGTGTAGAAAATTTGAAGCATATTTTAAATATCTGTTTTATTTCAGAAAAATACATTCAAAAAAAGGAAAAGATTATTTAAAATATAGTTTTCTCTAATGTTTATTTATTAATTGTTACTATTTAAGCAGGCTAAGCAAAGAGAAAGATTTTAGAAAAAACCGCCACTTTCCAGCACTTATCTAAGAAAAGATAGTTATAAACGATATTAAATTGTTTAAACGACTTTTTTGTTAACTTTAATTAATTATTACCTCACTAAGTGAAAGAAGGACAGACAGGTAAAAATTGCCGAAAAACCGCAACTATCAGGCATTGATATAGATGAAGATAGTCATAAACAATAATAATTTGTTTAAATAATTATTTTTGCTAAATAGAATTAATTATTAAGTCACGCCTAAGGAAAAATAGAGAAACAGTTGAAAATGTCCGAAAAAACCGCAACATTCTACCAACTAAGCAAAAAGAATATTATTAACAATGATAATAAATTGTTTAAACAATTATTTTGTTAACTGGAATTCATTATTAGTTCACTCCAATTCAAAATTGGACAAAAAGCCAGAAATTTCAGAAAAAACCGCATCTTTCTAGCATTATTCAAATATAATATTAATAATAGTAAATTATTTACCTTATCTTTATTGAAAATTTCACTAGAAGTGATTTTTTTTAAACTGCAATCTTGTAACATTTTTCTAAGAGAATATTATTGAAATTAATCATAGATTGTTTGAACAATCACTCCTGTTACCATTGATGAACTATCACTTTCCTCTAATTGAAAATTGGACAACAAGTGGGAAATTTGTGAAAAAACCGCGTCTTTCTAACTCCATTCTATGAGAAAATTGTTAAAAACAATAATAAATTGTTTAAACAAATTATGTGAACATCTGATTATCAGTATGAAGTGGTCTTTCATGTGCCAGAAACAAGGTTCATTGAAAAAACGACAAAAAAAGTCATAAATAGCGCGAAAAACTCGCTAAACCCATTTTTTCACTTATGGGGTTTCTTTGGGAACCTATAAAACAGACTTATGGTGTTGATATTTAAAAAGTTATATTTTATTCGTATTCTACGGCTAATTGTGAAGAGAAATGTTGAGTTTCAACTCGATTGAGGTAATATTGAGGATTCTGAACAAGATTTACATAAACCTCTTTTCTTCTTATGGGAAATACGTGTTAAACTTCATGGGGCTTGCGGCACCTCTGAATATCATTTTTTTTTCAACAACAAAAAATGGATTCATTTTTGTGTAGATTCGAACAAATTTCTGGGGTGTCCCCATAAAAATTCAAACAAAAATTTTTCCAATACATTTTTGGACCACCTTAAACAATCTTTAAATTTAAAGTGAATATTATACTTCTCCCTTAATTTCACTTTCAACTCTTAAAACAAAACTCTACGAGGGCTGTTTGATAAATCAGTGACTTTTCGACGGAACAGATAGTAATCTGTCTGCCAGCAGCGTTTCCTTCTATTAGTGTTTCAGCACAGCGAAGGACGGCCAGGACCTCCGCCTAAAAGACAGTAGCCTGTCGACCAAGTAGTATGCTCATCCCTTTCCCTCTCTTGCTGTCATAGATTCCTGCTCCTGACTCTTTCTCACGCCCGGAGCTATTCATATACCAGATTTCCCCTTGGAGGAGCTGGTTACCATTTGCTTTCCACAGATCCCTGCTTGGGATACAGACCCGGAAAGCTTTGGCAAAGTTGAAGCGTTTTGTCATTTTATCTTGCATCATCTGTAGAATCGGCAATGCACTGATATCACTCGGGAGCCTAGCGTGCCTATTCTCCTGAGTCCATCTATTTGCTCTTGCCAGAGGGCCCATCGCGTGTGATGCTCTAGGGGTTACCGCAACATGTAGAAGTTCTACACAGAGCATGCATCCTATCGCTGCTATGAGCGTAATCTTCATTGATCCAGTCAAACCTCTGAATGCTAGCGTTTGTAATCTATGCAGCCTGTCTTGCATTGTTTTGAGTTTCGCATGTGGCCACTAGACCACGGCCGCATGTAGGAGCCTATGTTTTAGACAGCAGAGTAGAGCCATGCAAGGATTTTCGGCCCTAGACCCCACGTTAACCCAAAGGCTCTCCTGCACATCCCCAAAATCATGACCAACTTCCTGCATTGGGGCTCCAGGTGCCTTGCACAGTTCAGCTTGCTATCTAGGATTACTCCCAGATAACAAACCGAATCAAAAAACGTACTGAGAGCCATGAGCTATTGCACCAGAGCTCTAAAATTCGCAGCGCCGACCTCATAAGGCCCTACAGTGTCTGCAGATGAGCTTCCCTGACTGGGATCACAAAGTCGTCGGCATATCCCTGAGTATAACACCCCTCTTTATTTAGCCTTCGAAGGAGGCCACTCACAACAATTTCCACAGCATAGCCCTTTCGTTCCAACTGCTGCTTAATCTTTTGCAGCAGTGTAGCCCTCCCTCCCAGATTTAGGTATGAAGGCCACTCAACCATCCTTCCATGCTATGGACAAAAGGGCCTTACAGCCCATTCCACCTTTTTGTAGTCAGCGACCTTAGAGGCGAAATTCCAGTCGGCCTTCACCACCTCTTGTCCAC
>JAABKJ010008336.1:0-11473 GCA_011634705.1 Andricus grossulariae | reverse complement strand
GATTATTTAATCAAACAAAATGTCAACTTAGTGGATGTTTTATTAAAAATAGACCGTAAGACCTAAGGAAAATTATTCAAATATATTTATTAAATTGTGCCTTGAAATAATTTTAATACCTTACTCAGATAATACTAGAATCAAGTTATTATTCAAAGAATAAGTGGAAAATGACTAAGACTTAAAGTGGCAATTACAAAATACATATTCCAAAAAATATAGATCTTATAATAGAAATCTTTTCATGAAAACTTTAGTCACGGGACTGGTCGTTTCTCACAAGCGCTGAATGAATTCCTCTAGTTAGTATATAAGAAAGTTCCAAATTTCACCTCTCAGCGTGAAGCACGCGTCTGCGTAGTTTCGCCGAAAGCGTCTTATATGTGTAGTATTATATTAGGCTCATTTATGTGTACATTATATGTGTATAAGTAGTGATAGGTGTCATGAGTGTATTTGCGACGAAATTGTATTCTGATTGGCTGTGGCTGACTAATGTGTATGTCAGTGTGTGCTGTTGATTGTGTATAAGATTCTTTTTTGATTCACAGAAGCTTACGGTTTACTAAACTCAGTTGAAGTTTCTCGAGCGTCAGTGATTCTTCTATGCATTTTCTGTAAACCCACTTACATTTTCTACCGAGCTCTCGACCGCGTTTTACCCAATTGTTCAGTAATCTTTATCTAATATTTCATATATTTTACAATCATGTGCATTAAAATGTCAACTACCAAGTACAGTATTAGTTAAAGTACAGTTCCGAAGATAATCGTATCAATTTGTTACACTTTCATGTTTGTGAGTGAAGTATTACCGAATTTCGTTTTACCGGAATAGAAATGAAACTTTATCAAAGTGTCCATTGGTAAAGTTTTTCGAACTATTTTTCTCCGTGTACTTCTTTTTCCTATTTTTTGATTTTAGTACTGATGTATATATTTAAAGTACGTTTTTATTTATCTTGACCTGAATTAAAAATTTTATTTTATAGAACGTTTTTGGTTCTCCTACAATGGTTTAAAAATGGTGATTGCATCCTTTCGAAAATCCACCTTTCAAATATTTAGATTATGGAAAAAGTTGTTATATTTCCAGTCTATTTTCCATGTATGGAATTTCCATACATGTCAGTAAATTCAGAAATTTTGTAACAAATCGGTTGAATATTGTAGACTTCAGGTGGACTGAACTCCTCCAAATGATACATTTTTCAGGTTTTCTGAATCTGCTGCGTCCATTTACTAAAAAATGAACAGTGTATATACACAGAAGTTATTTATTACCTGCAGACTTCTATTATTACTGCAAATATTAACCGATTTTCATGAATCTTTTTTTTCACATTCTTGTGATTATATAAATTAATTAATTCTGCTAATTAAAATCAAATTAATCTATGATTTCATGATGTCAGTTTTTCTAACCGGCCTCAATCTCATAACAATGAAACGGTCATTCGTTTCGGGGAATTCGACTCGCTCCGGAGTATCTGCCTCCTGGCGTTTAACAAGGGTCTACAGGCACGCGGCGAAAATGCAGAGACAGCTAACACTGAGCGTCACTGCTATTGTTCTTAAGTTTTTGATCATTAAACAAAATATAAACATTTTATCGAAAAACTGGCTATGTGTGCTTCGAGATATGACTATGTAGATGACGTATTCAAAAAATTACACAAAAATATTCACCCGTGCGGCCTCAAAATTTAGAACCGATTATCGATTCTGATAAAGGGCCTTAATGACTCAAATTCGAAATTCGAATATCAAAGTATGGTTTTATAAGTTATATTGAAAGATGCAATAGGAATATTAACGAGAATTGAATAGTAATAGTTGCACATTATATGTTTGTAATATTTTAATTTTAAAGAAACTGCTTTGCGGTTTACATTATACCTCTGCCTGATTTTTCCTTTCACATTTTGAGTTTTATTTAAGGCCGAGTCCAAACATCCGGACAGTCCGTACGTTTATAGATATTTATAACGCGGTCGAGTCTATACGCACGGACATGACAAAGGGTGGGTGCGTTGGAAAAGGAAAGAAAGCGTGGCTTGTGTCCAGATGTATAGATTCTACCTTCATTCAATGAAAAGGCATGAAAACTCGCACACCTTTAAATAAAACATCGCAACATCTTAAAATTTCCGGTTGTATTTCTTTAAAAAAAACATATGTAGGTATATTGTTTATGGTAGTAAACTAATTCAATTGATCTACTATTTATTGAAAGGGGTGGGGATGGGAACCCCGGAGAGTCATGGCCTAGGGGCCTAAAATTCGTTAATCTGGCACTGAGGGAAGGGGAATCTGTCTGTTTCCATAGGCACGGCATAATTAGAATCCGAAGCCTCAAAATTAATTACTTCATCTTCAAATGAAAATCAATTAAAATTTAGTTTTTTCATCGAAATTGAATAACATTTTAAAAGTCGAAGCGTTATAAAAAAATTTGGTGCATTCAGAAAAGCGCATACCGCCGAATAATTTGAAACTCAGTATACCTATGTATTTTAAAGCGTTGATTACGAATATGCTAGTGCAAACAGCCGCAAGTTTGATTTTCATGGTGAAAACTATGGAATCCCATAAAGGTCATGGTTTTCCACATTTATCTCGGTAAATTATTTAAATTTAAGAAAACTTTTGAGACAAAAGTTGTAGTGTGTATAAACAATTTTTCTTTAGGTTTGTTAGCTTCTGAGAAAATTGCTATTGAAATTTAATAAGTCCAACAGGCTTGAGTGCAGTATAAGTTTTAGGCCCTTCTGTGATTGGTCACAGGAAGAATTTGGATCATACCACTAACTTTTTTCAACGTCTCGTGGGGGCGGGAAGGCCATCCTATCACTGGTCACAGCAATAATGTTGTTCCAACCCCTACTCATATTCAAACTCTCGTAAGGTCCGCAAGGCACCCTTGTCACTTGTCACAGATATAATTTTGGTCAAACCTCTAAACCTTTTCAACTTCTCGTGGGGGCGAGAAGGAACCCCTGTCACCGGTCACAGAAATAATGTTGGTTGAACCCCTACTCATTTCGAACGTCTCGTGGGGCACGGTAAGGCACCCCTGTGACTATTCGCAGAAATAATGTTGGTTAAACCCTTACCCCTTTTCAACGTTTCGTGGGGGGGGGGAGGAATCCCTGATTCTGGTCACAGAAATAATGTTGGTCGAACCCCTACCCCTTCTTAACGTCTCGTGGGGGGCAGGAGGGCACCACTGTAAATGGTCACACAGAAATTATGTTGATCAAACCCCTACCCATTTACAACATCTCGTAGGGGGCGGGAAGGCAACCCTGTGATTAGTCACAGAAATAATGTTTTTACAACCTTCTACCACTTTCCAACATCTTGTGTGGCCGGGAAGGCACCCCTGTCACAGGTCAAAGAAATAATGTTGGTCATACGCCTATCCCTTTGGGGCCATCCATATATTACGTAATAAATTTTTCACCTATTTTTGACCCCCACATCCCCGGTGTAATCACCCATAATAATTTCATTCACCCACCCCCCCTTGATTACGTAATCATCTTTAAGACTTATTAGGATACCTGATTTTGTAAACTTTACACAGCTCTTGAAATAAATCGTTCCTTGAAGACATTTTTCGTAACGTCAATGTGGAACAGATTTTGAAAACGCAAAAAAGGATGTATTCACAAGAAAAGCAACCCTAGAGGCATTTTTTAATGCTCATACTTTTACTCACTCTATCGGCCTTTTAAGAAAAAAAAATTCCATGCACGCGGAATATTTAAAAAAGATTAAAGAAAGAAGAGATTTATGAATATAGGAACTTAAACATATGATTACGCAATCACTCAAACAATACCCTCTCCCCCAATGCAATCATTTGTAATCATATACATGACCCTCTACTCCCCCTATGATGATTATGTAATATATGGAAGGCCCCTTTCCTATGCCTCGTGGCGGGAGGCACCCCTGTGACTAGCCACACAAAAATAAAAGTCACACCCCTAACCTTTTCCAACGTGTTTCAGTGTGTGACGTCAACTAGCAAGATGCCCGATCCTGCACTAAAATCTGTTACACTTCATCAAATTTATTATTAACTTTCTCGGAATATATAAGTCGTGGAAAAAATGCGTAGAACAAGAAATATATATATAACTCGATAAGATCTACAACTTTTGCTTAAAATGTTGTTTTAAAATCTTGCATATGACCTGAGATAAACGTAAAAAAACCATGATTTTTAAGGGTTTTTGAGGGTTTCACCATGAAAATGGACTTTGCGGCAATTTTCACTATCAGATTCTTAATCAGCGCGTCAAAATACATACGTATAGTAAGTTTCAAAACAATCGGAGGTGCAGTTTGAAACTGTAAATTTGCAAAATTAAGAAAACATTTATTTATCATATTTAAATACTACAGTAAACTGGAACTAACTGACGCATATATGGAGGAAAGCGGCGCACCATTAATTCTGTATTCAAAATGCGACACTACTTCTTCTAGGTTTTGCAACTGAAGTTTTACAATCTTTGGTTGCAAGCCTCTATACTTCTTACCTAGAAGAAGCAAGTAACACATTCAGAAATACAGAGTCAAGGGAGCGCCGCTTTCCCCTACATGCGCTGTATTAGCCCCAAATTACGGTAACAGTTTAAAAAATTAGCATTAAAGACTCTACATTTTTAAATTTCTAATATTCCGAATTAAACAATTAAAACTCCACAGAATTAGAATCCAAATTTTTCAAATGTATGCTTTTTAAACGAAGCGAATTTTGAAAAGGCTTTAGAAAATAAAGTTTTTAGAATTATGCATAATTCAAAATTGCTTGATTATTGTTTTTAATTAGTTAAATTGAACCTTTTATACCCAAGGTTTTCAAAATTCAAACAATTCATATGATTCTTAAAGCTTTAAAAAATAAATAATTTATAAATTAACACATTCAGAATTGCACAATTTAATATTACAACGCATTAAAAACTAACTAATCTCAATTTCATTTAAAACTAGGAAATTTTAAAACTAGAATGGTGAAATCTGAAATTTTAACCCATCACTAGGAGTGCGCAAAAATTCAAAAATTCGAAGTTTCGAACGAGTCGAGTCGAGCTTGTTAGGTATTTTCACTTCATCATCAGCTAACTTCACTTCGTTGAATGCTGAGGAGAAAACAATGGATCAAATGCATGGGATTTGATCCATTCTTGCCCTATGTTGTGAATATCTTCGTGAAAACTAGTTTTTATATATAAGTATATTTGCAAATTAGTTTTTATTCTTTAATTATTATTTAATGACATAATAAAATGACAATAATTATTATTTATTACGAAGATAGCACAGAAATAAAGTTTTGTTCCATGCATTTGATCTATTGTTTTCCCCTCAGCACTCAACGAAGTGAAGCTAGCTCGTGGTTGAAGTGAAAATACCTAGTTAGGTTTCGAGTGGAGTTCGAGTTTTCCTAAAAGCGCGAAAGTTGTCGAGTACTCGAAACTTTCAGGTACTCGAACTTTTTCGAGTTTCTCGAAAGTTTCGAATTCTCAAAACATTTTGAATACAAAATTTCGAATTTTTTAATTTTTACCCAGACATTTTTTTCAGCTATCCGAAAACCCCCTGGTAACGACTTTCATAAAAATCCGGTAATTTATTGAATTTTCAAACACTTTCAAGGAATAAAGAATCCATTGAAATGTCGACTTGGTGAATAGCGTATCTGTCAATTGCAGATTTATTTAAAACTGAATTGGTTTGCAACTCTCATTTCAAATAAGAGCGACTTTTTTAAGGTTAGGCTGCCATATTTCATACGAATGTTTAAATTTATAAATCATTAAGAGATCAACTGAAATCATGAGCAACGCTATTCCCTTTTTCTATTTTACACTGTTAAAAATGTTTGGGATTTCACCACACTTTTACTATGCAAGTGTAAGGTAAAATTGCCATACTGGTATGGAATGTAAAATTCCAATACGTGTATTGCAGTTTCAAATAATAAGCGCCTTTTACCATATAAGTATTGCTATTTCACTTTACAATACCGGTATTGGAATCTTACGTTACACTCACTTTAGCCCGTCTAGCGAATGGGTGATCCTCTATTTAAGTAAGATGAGAATTGAGTCTTGCTAGTCTAGTGGTAACGCACTCGACTTAGAGTTTGGCGGTTAGGGTTCGATTTTCCGTGCCTGTGAATTTCGAGTTTTTTTTTAAAACTTTCTTCCATGATATTGCATTACATGTGTGGCAATATTCCAATACATGTATGGCAATATAATAATACCAGCATTTAAAAACTACAATTTCATGTATTGGAACGTTAACTCACGCCGGCGAAATAAACTTCAATGGAAAGTTAGAAAAATAATAGCGAGTAAAATTCTTTTAGAAACGAATCGGTGGCAATCTGGATTTCCAGTAAATGATACGCAATTCAGAAGATTTCGGAACGATTGAAATGCAAGTGTATGGATTTTTATTTCCTGGGTTGGTCGGGATACAGCCGTAAATAGGGCTGTGCCGTCGGTGTCACCACACCGAGCGCAACAAAAACAAGTGAAGGCGCTGAAAATGATCTAAACGTGGAATGTTACTAATAAATAATAGAAAAAAAACGAATCTTTATATTTTTTTAATCAATTTTTGTGTATTAAGACTGTGGTATTGTGAATAAAGGAGCGCGATGCGTTGTGGTGGGGCGCACGGTGGTGGGGGTGGGAGAGCTGTGGACGCTCGGGCCGAGGGGCCGCAGTCGCTCTCTCGCGCTCTCGCTGATCGGCGCCCTAGCATGGTGTGCCATGAATTTATACCAGAATACTTGATTGATTTATTTATTGTGATACCTGGACACCCCAATTGGCGATGAGGATTGAAAGTATGTACACATATATATGTTCAACATATTAAAAAGGATAAAATGAGAAACAATAAATTTGGTAAATTATCAAATGAGGTTTTAGTATTGTGGATGGATTTGGGAATTGATATATTTCTGAATTCGATTCTTTCCTCATATAGAGGATGGCATATTTGAGATTGTAATGAAGAATCGGGTTAATAATTTTGACCTTCGTTTGCATACTTGGGATATGCACGGAGTGCCAGTTATTTGGTTGAAGGTGTCTACCTGAAAATGTTATTGTTCCAGTTAAAAATTGGATTGTTAAATTAAATTGTTCTCACTTTGCCAAATTCTTATTTATAATACTTTACATTTATTCACATATAGTAAACCAATGTAGCTACCCAATCAAATTTAAACATGCAAGAAGAAGATACCCTCATTTGTTAATTGGTACCTATGTATTCATGTTCGAAAAAAAAAGATAAAAACAAGAAAGTAGTGCAAATTTAACTTATTCACGAGTATGGAAGTGGTAAATTGACATTACTCAGGTCAATTGGTACGAAACAAATGACAGAATATGGCACAGGTAAACTGGTAACTTTACAGTGGTACCTATCAAACACAGCAGTGTATATAAAATTATAAAGGTAATATTGCTAACGCTATAAGGTAGCTAAAAAGAAGCATATCTGTGCAGGACACCACAAGATGTCTCATATCTGCCCTTTGGAGAGTTTCGACTGCGAAGGCGATCCAGCTTAAGTTGGTCTGCGGTGGGAAAAATGGAAGAGAGCATTTGACATTTATCTTCTCGCCGCAAATATTGACAAAAACCAGCACAAAAAGAGCAACACTCTTACATATGGGTGGGTTGCCAGTACCAGAAATTTATTTTAATATCCCGGGTGCTCATGTAACTGACACGACTGTAGATGTTTTCGAAATCGCTGCAAGAAAGCTGGACGAATACTTTTCTCCTAAACAAAGTAGGGTTTATGAAAGGCATCTATTCAGGTTGATAAAGCAAGCGCCAGAGGAGAAATTTGAAATGTTTCTTGTAAGGTTGCGTCATCAAAGCTCAAAATGTCAGTTTACCAATGCTGAAGAAAATCTAATAGACCAGATAACGGAAAAATGTGAATCAAATGAACTAAGGAAGAAGATACTTGCTCTCGGGGATACGGTAACTCTGGATGAAATTATTTCGGAAGCAATCGCTTTTGAAGCGATGCAAAGACAGCTGGATAATTTTGATCCAACGAAAACCCCCCAAGCTCCACAGGCAGTCCATCGAATAGAGGAAAAAAATAAGAGGATAACTTCTAAAC
Organism: Andricus grossulariae; assembly: GCA_011634705.1. NCBI lineage: Eukaryota > Metazoa > Arthropoda > Insecta > Hymenoptera > Cynipidae > Andricus > Andricus grossulariae. The sequence continues at coordinate 3,292 of JAABKJ010008336.1, read as the reverse complement.
CCTGCACTCGGTGCGGGAGTGACAAACATTCAGCCGAGGATAATAATTACCCTGCCCGAGACAAAAAATGCATAAAATGTGGATTTTTTAGACACTTTCGTTCGCAATGTCGGACCAGAGCAAAGAAAGGAAAGGCAACAACAGTTTTCCAAGAGGGTAATAATAAGAAGAAACCTAATCACAACGAAAAGACGAAGACCGAGATAGACTATATATTTCATCTAGATGATGATATCATAACCTGCCAAGTAGGTGTTGTGAATATTGAAATACTAATAGATTCCGGTAGCAAATGTAATATTATAAACGATACAACCTGGCACAATCTGAAAAGATGTGAGATAAAAATCCGCAACCAAGTGAAGAGCCCAGAAAAAACGTTTAAGGCTTACGGCAGTCAAAATCCCTTGACAGTTGTAGGGTCTTTTGAGGCAAAAATCATGATCGGTACCGAAACAACAACAGACACGTTTTATGTAATAAAAAATGGAGAAAGAAATTTATCAGGAAAGAAAACTGCTGCCGCATTGGGGGTATTGAAAATAGGATTGAATATTAATACAATCAACGACGGCACTTTCCCCAAGTTCAAAGATGTCATAATCCATATTCCAATTGATAAATCTGTTAGGCCTGTCTGTCAACCGTACCGCAGAGTTCCGACACCTCTTGAGACCAAAATAAATAACAAAATACAAGAATTAGTTAGACCGGACATCATTGAAAATGTAAATAGTCCTTCTAGTTGGATCTCTCCTATGGTGCCTGTCCTCAAGGGTGATGGAGATATACGAATTTACATTGATATGAGACGTGCAAATAAAGCGATCGTCAGAGAAAATCACCCTTTACCTACGATTGACCAACTTATCCCTAAATTCAGAAAAGCACAAATTTTCTCGAGATTGGATCTGAAAAACGGGTTTCACCAAGTGGAACTCAGTGGAGAATGTCGGTACATCATTACATTCATTACTAGTACTGGATTCTATAGATACAAACGTCTTATGTTTGGTATTTCATGAGCTCCTGAGCAATTCCAGAAGATCATGGAGAGAATTTTGCTATCTTGTGATGGAGTAGTCAACTTCATCGACGACATAGTAGTATTGGGATTGTGTGCAGTTCTTATACAGTACGATGCTAAGGGACCGCGTGTAATCGCTTTCGGTAACAAAAGCCTTACAGAATGTGAAAAGCGTTACTGCCAAACGGAAAAGGAGGCTCTTGCCTTGGTTTGGGCAGTAGAACATTTCAATATGTATTCATATGGAAAGGACTCATTTGAGTTAGTCAACGATCACAAACCTCTGGATGTTATATTTGGACCTAACTCTAAGCCATGTGCTAGAATCGAGCGATGGGTACTCCGGCTCCAGTCCTATAATTATGAAATAGTGTACCGCCCAGGTAAAATCAACATCGCCGACCCCCTTACTCGGTTATATGCAAATTCAAAACCATACCCATTCGACGATGAAAACTATGTAAACCTCGTCCAGGACAGCATTTTACTACGAGGAAACAAAATCGGTATACCTTCCAAATTTCGAGCTAGAGTACTTGCAGCAGCTCATGGCGGACATCCTGGGATTGTAGCTATAAAGGCCAGGTTACGTTCAAAAGTCTGGTGGCCTAAAATTGACAAAGATGCAGAGAACTGTGCTAAAGCTTGCAAGGGTTGCACCCTGGTCTCGTCACCGAAGCCACCAAACCCTATGAAAAGACGGGTATTACCAACTCAAGCCTGGATAGATGTGGCTATTGATTTCCTTGGTCCTCTCCCAAGCGAACACTATCTCTTCGTGATTGTGGACTATTTCAGCCGATATAAGGAAATCAAAATAACGAAGTCCATAACCGCATCGGAAACGGTTGAGATGTTAAATGAGATTTTTTCTAGAACAGATATACCAGTCAGTATTACAGCTGACAATGGCAGGCAATTCACGAGTGAAGAGTTCAAAAAGTTTTGCTCTGAGTACGGTATAATCTTACATCACACTATCCCCTACTGGCTGCAGCAAAACGGAGAAGTAGAAAGGCAGAACCGTGATATACTAAGAAGACTTAAAATCAGTCAAAGTAAAAAATCTAACTGGAAAAATGATCTTCTTAAGTTCTTATTGATGTAGAATGGTACACCTCATTCGGTTACTGGCAAATCCCCTTCGGAGTTATTTTACAGGAGACAGTTCAGAGAAAAACTTCCATCAGTGGTCGATGTTGAAAATGCAGAAATCGACTCAGAAGTAAGGGATAAGGATTTGGAAATGAAAAATAAAGGGAAAGAGTACGAAGATCGGAAGCGAAGAGCTGAGGAAAGCAACATTAAACTCGGAGAAAAGGTTTACATAAAAAATATGACTAAGGATAACAAACTAACGACTGAATTTAATCCTGCAACACACACAGTATTGAGCAAACAAGGAAACGATGTTCACGTTAGGAATGACGAGACAGGCCAGCAATATAGAAGAAATGTAGTTCATTTGAAAAGAGTTGAAGGACAGTGGAGAGTTTGTAGAGATGGCGAGGAGACTGAGTTTAGGATCAAAGATTGAATGGTGTTACGAGATCGTTATCTGTAGAGTAAATGACTGATTTCTGTTTGATCGTAATTCCTAAAAAAGCCATGTATTATTATTGTTCTGAAATAGTTTTGATAGAAAAGAGATGTGGCATTATGAATATAGGAGCGCGACGCTTTGTGGTGGGGCGCACGGTGGTGGGGGTGGGAGAGCTGTTGACGCTCGGGCCGAGGGGCCGCAGTCTCTCTCTCGCGCTCTCGCTGATCGGCGCCCTAGCATGGTGTGCCGTGGATTTATACCAGAATACTTGATTGATTTATTTATTGTGATACCTGGACACCACAGAGACCGTTGTCTGCAATAAATTTTGTAGAATTTTCTTATAATTATTCAATTATAAAATAAAAAATGATTGAATTTTATACTTGTCTAAGAATTGAAAATTGTATTATTTATTTCTTTAATATGAAAAATGACGATCAAAATTCAAGAGAAATATAATTCAGAGTACGGGACATGCACCTACAAAAAAAGGGTTTCGTAGCCCCGAAAAATATATGTGGGGTCCCGTGGGATATGAAGAGTCACGAGAGATAGGTGGAGTACCGTATGATTAGGGGGGTTCCAAGGGATTGGTGAGGTCCTGTGGATTAGGTTGGATACCGTGGGTTAGTGTTAGATCAGTGGTCGGCAAACTTTTTGCTCACTTTTCAGGTATGGTCAGGTTCGTCCCGGAATAATTTTTTCTACTACTTTTCGGT
>JAABKJ010008335.1:0-11474 GCA_011634705.1 Andricus grossulariae | reverse complement strand
AGAGGGTCACCAATCTTCAGCAGCGTTGTAATAGATAGGAGTTCAAATGTTTTCATCTGCCAATTTCTGGCCTTCTTCTAGGTAGGGAACCAAAAACTCTTTTTTTAGGCTCCAACATTTTCTATTTTCTTTCCGATTTTCAGGTTGCACTGTTACAAATAATCCAACTTTAGCCTTTTAAATTCTGTTTCTTGATGCTATTATAATATTGATTCATGTTAAGAATTTTTTCATAGAATTTTTGATTAAATGAAGAAACAGTTATATTTAAAATCGTTTTGATAGTTATTAAAATCTCTGAGTTTGATATTTTACTTAAATGTTTATTTACTTCTAATTTCTCTTCTATAACGTCTAAAACTAAATTTAAATGAATGTTATCAAACATAGATACAATATCTAGTGAAACAACTAAATGTGTGTTAGGAACATTAAAATGATTAATTTTCTCTTTAAAGCTCAAGCTATCTCTTATAAATGAATCAGTTTTTCCAGATACTGGCTTTAGGAGATTAGATTAGAATTTTGCTAAATTGTAAGTTGGAGAACCAATAGTAGAGTCGATTAATCTCTATCTTAATTCTGGTTTGTGAACTTTAGGAAGAGCATATGCCACTAAGATATTACCTTTGTCTGCTTTTACAAAGATAACATCCTTGTGGTCATTTTGGAATTTTATAGCAATATCTGAAATTTGATTGGAGTTTTTTAATTAATTTATTTTTTATGATTTGAGTTTAAATCTGTAAATATTTTTCAAACATTTGATTTTTTATTATTATCTTCAATGTTTTTAATACAATCTTCTATATTAGCAATGATATTATTAGTCGGGATGTTGCTAGAGTTATAGGAAGTTACAAATTTAGTACCCAATGCTAAGGTTTCAGCTGTTTCAACAGGAATCGTCACATTAGATAAATTTTTAAACTATTTATTAACTCTGAAGTCTCGGTACCTATTTTTTTCTTCTAAGAATCTATCATTTGATAAATTAAATTTCTTTATGTGAGCTTCCCTTTGTTGAAATTTTAGCTTTTGTAGACTAAATTATCGTGATTGGAAGAAGTTACTAATCGAGTTTTCCGTAATTTTTCTGTCTAGTCTATATTTTAAATAATTGGAGTGATTGCCTAATTCTTAATTGTTGTTGATTATATTACTAATTTCACAATTAAGAATTTTACTATAAAAAAAAACTTTAGGCGCACTGAGATATTTTGGTAAAGAATCCAAAGTTGTTCTCAGATTTCCGATTGACCACTTAGTTTCTTTATAATTAATTACAAAAGTTTGAAATTAATAGATATAGGCAACTTCAGGGTCGTGAGTTATGGGCCTCTTAAGTTTGGTTAGATCAGGTGTTAGCGCTTCGAGGTTGTAACTGGAAAGTCTGAGCTCGATTACTACTGCCTGCATTTTTTGCCAATTTTTTCAGTCAAATTTTTTTTATTGCAATTGACTACAAGATTTATTTGAATCATGCCAAAATATTTATGTTAAACTATTTTTTATATGGAAAAATGTTTTTTTTTGCAACATTTACCACTTTTACTCAAAGAAAAGTTTTTTTTTTACAGAAAATTCTTATTTTTCGTTATTCAGCTAAACATTTGTATTTTCGTTATCATAATTATCATCCGAGAAAAAAATACGAGAAAACATACATTTTATTTTTTTTTTTCGGAAAATTGCCAAACATTGATATGATTTTTGTCTGAAAAAAGTACTGCTGAAATAGGACTAAAGTACAAAAATAGTTTATAATATGTCCCATTCCACTAAGACATATTTGGACAAAAGTACCAGAAAAGACCTACTTCATTTTTTTAAATTTTTTACAAGTCTTGAATAATTTTTTGGGACAAAATTACTCGAAAAGTTCAATTTCATTTTTATTCAACATTTTTACAAGTGCCTAATTTTCTCTAAATTTTTGGAACCCTAAAAAATGTTTGGGACAGAAATACCAGAGAAGGTACATTTTTTTTCGGAAAATTGTCAAGCATTGATATGATTTTTGTCCCAAAAAAGTACTGTTGAAATATATCTGAAGTACAACAAAAGTGTATGATATGTCCCATTTCACTAAGATTTTTCAAGGACAAAAGTACCGGAAAAGTCTCATTCAACTATTTTTTTAGCAGGTTTTTCTTTTGGCAAAAGTACTCGTAAAGTCTCATTTAATTCTTTTTTTTTTGCTTTTACCAGTCCTACATAGTTTTTGGGACAAAGGTACTAGAAAAGTTTCATTTTATAGTTTTCGGAATATTTACAATTGCTCATGGGATTTACGTCCCAAAAAAGTTGTGCTGAAATAGGATTAAAATACCAAAAAAGTACCACAAAAATTACCTCCAAAGACGCACCTAATATTTTCCAATCACGATTTTTTTAGGACAAAAGTACGGGAAAGTTGCCACTCAATTTTTTTCAGCAGGACTCTTTTAAGACAGAAGTACCGGAATAGTCTAATTTTTTTGAAAATGTAACAAGTCCTAAGTGATAATAATAATAAAATTTGTTGTAGAATTACTTGGGACTTTTCCGGTATTTTTGTCCTAAACAATTTCTGCTAAAAAAAATTAGGTGAGACTTGACCTCAAATAAATTGCAAGATGTTATTGTTAATAAGTTTCAATTGTTTAAAAATTTTTTGTGGTTCAAAGCCAACTTATTAACGGAAAAGGTACAAAATCGTACCTTCATGCTAGTTTTTCCACAAGATTCAAAAGTTTAGCCTAAATTCAACTTTTTCCAAGTTACTGCTTATAGTGTAGACAAATTTTATTCGTTAAAACAATTTATTATCTCGAAATATAACAAAATAAAACAATGAAAAAACGTTTTTTTTCCAGAAACAGGTGTTCGCATTGATTAATTACGCTATATCATTAGGAAAATAGTAATAATTTGTGACATTATAAGACGATAGTTTTTTTTATACAAATAAAAGTAGTTTCATGAATTAGCAGTAGGTTGAACAATCTAAAAATTTAAGAGACATTATTACAAATTATTGAAAAGAGCACAATTAAACAATTCGCTAGCTTCTTACTATCAAAAGTTGCATTTAAACAATTATAAATGTTTTTTAAAAAATATAGACAACTAAATTTAATGAATATGCTCTTAACACTGTTGATATTAAAATATGATAAATTGTTTACACAAACAAGAAATCGCAAAAAAGTTTGATTTTTTAGCTGTTTCGTTTAAAAAATTAAATTTAAACACTATAATTTGATGTATATAATTTTCACGTTTAAAATTGTGAAGTTTTGAATACTTAATTGCAAAAAAAGATCACTGCCAAGTTCTCTTGAAAATTATTTATTTTTCAGAGTTTAAATGAAAAAATTTCAGCTTTTATTTCTATTAATTTTTATTCGTTCAATCTAAAAAGCGTTAAATATAAACGTATTTTCCTTAAATATTCTTCAATACGAAATTGGTAACCTGAAAAATTGAACAGTTTTAATTCAAATTCCGTCAAGTTTCAATAATTCCGGAAACAAGTATTACAAACTATATACATTTTCTATCAATTGCTATAATTCTCAAAAAAATAAGTGACCTTTAAAAATGAAGATAAAAAATAAATTAAACTTTTTTCGTATTTAGGGTTCTCTCTCTTTTGTCTGAAAATAGCTTAGATTTTTTCTTTTGAATTTCTAAACTAAAAAATGAGACTTCTTTATCACAAAAATGCAATGTTATTTTTACTATTTAAAGCTGAAAAAAGTTAAAAATGTTCATTTTTAGTGTTTAATAATTATAAAAACGTTGAAAATTATATCATTTCGAATCAAAAGCTTAAAAAATTAATGAGTTTAAAATTGAAGCGTTAGAAATTAAACCATTCCAAACTTTGTTTAAAATGGAATTATTCTTAAATTAAGGTCTTCAAATTAGGCCATTAAAAGTACGTTATTATTATAATTTGCATAACGCTTCTCAAAATGCACTTATTTTAATCTAAAGTGCAAATTTGATAACTTGAGGATCAATGATAAAGGATTTCATCAATGTCAATATTTCCGGGTGGCCGCAAAAATAAAAAATAAAAATTCTTTGTCATTTCCCGGTTCAAACATTCAAACCTGAAAAAGGTTTTATGTAAATATTTAAAGTAAACTACACATTCAATCATTCAAAGCAAAACTATTCCGCATTTCAAGTTTCCAAAATTAAAATTTAAATAATAAAACATTTTTATTTTTTCAATTTTAAAGTCAAACTAATTATGTTGCAATTTAGTCCTAATTGGGACTTTTCTCATTTAAATGAGTTTTATTTTTATGGCTTTAAATTTGAACACTATCTGAAAATAAAATATTCGAATTTGTAAAAATATAAAAGATGTAGATTTTAAAATAAAAAAATTAATCATTAAAAATTTTAATGTTTTTTAACCAGCGTATAGGGTGGCCGCTGGACTGGTAAACTGGGAAGACCGGGAAATGCCCGGAAATTGTTCGTGACCGGGAATTCCATATTACATGATATGATACAATTTAAATTAAGTTCGATTTGAACTTTTTTTCTATCTTTAGTTTTAACCGTATATTTTTAATTTAAAGAATTTCAAAGAGGCAGCTTTAAAGTTTTAAGTAATTAAGAATTAAAAGCTTTTGAAATTGAATTTGTTTGACAAAAAACTTTTTAAGTTAATCAACTGTGAATATAAATGAATGAATGATTTTTTTCAATGAAAAAATTTATAACAGATTTTAATGTTAAAAATTAAACTGTTTCAATTCTAAAGCCTTGGTAGTTAAGCAAATGTAAACGTTCGATTAAAACTTAGTAAAATATTTTCAATTTTAAAATAACTTTAAATTAATAAATTCACAATTGAAAGCTTTTTAATAAATTTAAAATCTTATTTATATATTGAAAAATAAACCATTTGAAACTAAATCGTTGGAAATAGCCTCGAATTGTTAATATCTCAAAGTACTATATTTAAACTTGGAACGTTACAATTTTAATTGTATTGAAAATAATAGCGTTGATATTTAAAAAATAATTTCCACCAGAAATCTTTAAACTATATAATTTATAAACGTTTAATATTATGCAGTTTAGTAACTTTTAACTTCAAAGTGTTAAAATAAAACAAAATAAAATAGGTGTTACAACTTCGGAATAATTTTTGTTTAATTTAAATTTTAAATGTTGATATGTGAAAAAATTATATTTTGAGTGCTTTGATTCGAAATTAAATTTTCATCACTTACATTGAAAAATTTTTAGGCTTCAAGAGTTCAAATTTTTTAATTTTAACGACCGTAAAATTTTTTGTTCGAACCGGGCAAAATCCGGGAATTAGTTTTCTAAGCTAAAACGGCCACCCTAAAAACTTTCAAATCTTGTTCGCACCTACTAAAAATCTTAATTTTGATTTATGTATCTATTTGAGAAAAATTCCTAATTTTGGAAAGGATCTTACTTTTTGAGTTTTGGTATAATCGAAAAATTACATTGGATATTTTTCTAAATATATTTTATACCTACCAAAAAATTCTATTGTAACTTCTTGATATGATAGAAAAATTATTTTTTGTATTTTTCTAGCTTTTTGAAAATCTTGTATCTAATTATTTTAATTTTGAGAGAATGAAAAAAACAGTAAGAATCATCCTAGTCAGTGAAAAACTTTGTGAATCTTTTTGTCATGTGCCAGAATCTTTGATAATATAAATTCATAAAAAAAATTTTTTCCTTTCAATAAAATTAAAAAATTAAAACATTAAAGATCGAAAAAACTGTAGCTTATAAACTAGAAATTCAAGCATTTAAATCAGAATTCTTTCAAACTTTAAGGATTAAAAATGAAAAATGAAAACACTTTAAACTATATTACTATAATTTATTAATATGTAACTGAAAGTCTTCTAATTTGAATAGGTGCATTAAATTGCTAAAATTACTTCGAATTTTCTGTTATTATTTAGTTATTTGATTTTAAACAATTACAGTTTTCAATCTTCAATTTTGACATTTTCTAGTAACAATTTCAATTTGATTTAATTCGGTTTAATATTTCTAAAATTATGGCAATCATTATCCAAATAAAAAACTGTCAGATTGAAATAACGAACAGATTGAATAAAAGAATGAATAGTAGATTATTATAGTAAATTATTGAAAAGTAATAATTGATGGGTGGGGAATTTGAAGGAAACGGGGGGTAGGCAAGTAGGGGAAGTGAGGGGAAATTAGGGGAGGTAAAGAAGGCCATGTGAGGAGAAATGAGGAGAGTGGAAGTAGTAGAAACGAGAAGGAATGGGGGAGAGGTAGTAAGGAATGTGAGTGGAAATGAGGAGTGGAGAAGTAGTGGAAGTGAGAGGAGTTAAGGAGAGGGAATGAGACGAAAGTAGGGGAAGCGAGGGGTAATGAGTCTTGGGAAAGTAGGGAAAGCGAGGGGACACGAGGGCTAAGAAAGTAGGGGAAGCGAGGGGAAGTAATAGGAGGGAAGAGTAGAGTGCTTGAAGGGAAATAATGAGATATGAGGGAAAATAAGAGGAAAATAGGAATGGATAGAAGTGAGGGGCTATGAGAGGAAGTAGTAGAAATGATTGGAAGTTAGGTAGGCTAGTGAGGTAGGCTAGTAAGGGAAGTGAAGAGAGACCTAGTAGGGAAGTGCCGATGAGTAGAGGAGGGAAAGTGATGGTTAGGGAAGTAGGGAAAGAGGAGTTTGAGCTGGGAAAGTGAGGAGACAAGGAAGTAGAGGAAGATGAAGTTGGTATAGGTAGGGGTTGCAAAGGGTGAAGTGAAGACAAGGGAAAGTAGGAGTAGTAGAGGAAGGAAAGTATGAGGGGGGGAATTTTGAACGATTCAATTAACGTCTTAATAGTCTACGAAAAACATTTTCTGTAGGAGCGCGACGCCTACTTTAAATAATTTTTGAAATTAGTTTGAACAAGATTCAAAATTCCATGTATTTGATAGAAAAATATTATTTTTAATTTTGTGGAAGGGTCATATATCGGACTAAACTTCAATTCCAGTGCAATCGAATGTATAAAATAGACTTTTGAGGAAGACCGAAAAGAGCGGCCATGCATTCCAGCAAGCTGGAGAAATTCTGACTAGACGTTCCGTATCTTATCGTAAAGCAGACGTCCGAAGCAGAATGTACACTTCTTCCGGTGTGTTAGTGGACGTACCTGTGCCCTATACTTATGTGATCCGCGTATCTAAGTAGAACGCTTTATATCCTCCGATATATAAATATATGATATATAATATATATATATACTCACGTATACCTACGTGTCTATATTATATCCCGCGAAAAATCGAATAGACGTATCGTTTTCACTCCCCCCTTTCATCCCTCCTCTTTTGGGGTGCACATGCCATGCGAAGGAATAGGATCTCTCATAATAGGATATCGCCCTGGGTATATTCACTATATATACCCTGGTCCTTCAAGATACTGACCCGACCACGTATTCTTCTATCAGAATTCTATTTTTCTTGCTTTAATTACCTTTTGTTCGTAATTGAGAAAAAACTGGTTATACGTGACCCCCCCCCCTGCTCCTTCAATGACAACATTTTTTCTTCGATTTAGGGAAATAAATTCTTTTAAATCAAATTAATGTATTGGTGCCATATTAAATTCAATATGAAACGCTTACGATTTTAAGACGAAATATATTGTATTTGCAACAAAATAATAAAATTTTCAACTGAATTATGAATCTTCAACAATAAAATGAATTTTTAGCAAAGACGTTTAATTTTCAACAAAGCAGTTGAGTTTTCGAACAAAAAAGACGAATTGTGAAGAAAACATTTGAATTATCAAACTAATGGTTGAATTCCTGAACAAAAAATTTTAAATGTCAACAAAAATAGTTGCATATTCAACCAAATAGTTGGATCTTCCAGCCAAAAAGACAAATTTTTTATAATACAGTTCAATTTTCATCCAAGAAAGATGCATTTTCAACTATGAACTTTTCTACCAAAAAAGATGAATTTTTAATACAAAAGGACGCATTTTCGTTTAAAGGGATGAATTTCCTACAAAGCAGTTGAATTTTCGATAAAAAATATGACTTCTTAACAAAATATTTGAGTTCTCAAAAAAATAATCAAATTTTTAACAAAACACTTAATTTTTTAACAAAAGAATTATATTTGTAGAAAAATAGTTAAATATACAAATAAATACTTAAATTTTTGAAAAATAGTTGAACATTGTATAAAATAATTTAATTACAAAAAAAGTAGAATTTAAAAAAATGTAATTAAATGTTCAACTAAATAATGAATCCTCAACAACAGAAATGAATTTTTAACAAAGAAGTTCAATAAAACAGTTGCCTATTCAATCAAATAGTTGAAGCTTCCAGCCAAAAAAATATATTTTTCAGACGGCAGTTGGATTTTCATCCAAGCAAGATGAATTTTCATCCAATCATGAATTTTCAACAAAACACTCATTTTTGAACAAAATAATTGAATTATCAACAAAATAGATGAATATTCAACAAAATAATTCAATTTTCGAAGATATAGTGGAATTTTTCAAAATATAATTAAATTTTCAACTTAATGATAACTCCTCAACGAAGGAAATGAATTTTTAACAAAGAAGTTCAATTTGCAAAGAATTATTTGAATTTTCAGTCAAAAAATGAAATCTCAACGAAAAATTTAATAATTGATATTTTACCCGAAAAAATATTTTTAATTGAAATGAAAAACAGTCGAATTCAACCAAAAAGTTGAGCTCTTAAGAAAAATGTATTAGTTGATATTTCAATCAAGAAAGATCTCAATTTTCATTAAAAAAGCAGTTCAATTCAACCAAGAAGACGAATTCTTAACAAGAAAGTTGAACCCTCAAGCAAAATAGATAAAAATTTAACCAGAGTTGCATTTTTAACAAAAAAGGTGAAAATTCCACTAAACCAGATGAACTTTAAAAAAAAGAGTTGAATTTTTTAAGCAAGATTAATTTTTCAGTCAAGAGAGGATAAAGATCTTAACCAAATACTTAAATTTTCAAATAAAAAATTCGAATTTTCTATAAAGTAGTTGAATTTTTAAACCGAAAATGTGAATTTACAACCAAAAAGTTTATTTTTATCCAAGTACTTAAATTTTCTACTAAAATAATAGAATTTCCAACAAAACATTGGATTTTCAATTAGTTCAGCTTTCAACTAAAAACGATCAATTTTCAACCAACAATAAAATAGTTCATTTTTTAGTTTAAAAAAATAATTCTCAGCCAAAAAATAAATTTTCAACAAAATAGTTAAATCTTGAACCAATAAAATGATTTTTTCAACAAAGATTGTTCTACTTTGAACTAAGTAGTTAAATTTTCAACGAAAATATATGAATTCTCGCAGAAAAATTTAATAGTTAAATGTTTAACTAAAATCGCTCACTTTTAAACCAAAAATGGCTTATTTAAAATAACAGGCAAGAAAAATTTATTTTTAAATTTTTTCAAAAGTTAAAAAATTTTCGAACGGCCCCTAAAGATTTGCTGCGTCTGACTATAATCGACGCGCACCACTGACGCCTATCAAGAGGTTCAGCGATTCAGGGATGCCGCGCCGTTATGGTCAGATGCTGATGCTTCTCCAACGTCCGTGCTACGCGATCACCGAAAGTTGTGTTTTCAAAATGAATTCCAAGAAGTGCCTTACTTTCTTATAAAATACAATATAGATATCTTTATCATTAGCGAAACGTGGTTTACTCAAAAGTCTAGGACGCGGATCCTTGGTTATAAATGTTTTAGAAAAGATAGGCCCGGTAAAAGAGCCTCAGGGGGGGTTGCTCTCTATGTTAAAAATGAAGTATCATGCCTTGAAGTGCCGATTAATAACCTAGAAACAATTGAAGCGCATGCACTGTCACTACAAAATAATATTTACGTTATTGTTCTCTATGCCCCCAAAAATAACATTTCTCAAACAGATTTCAATCGCATCTTTGGAATTGGAAATAAAATCATTGCAGCTGGTGACCTAAATACCAAGTCTCAAATGCCAGTCTTTGGAATTGTTATTACAATAATAAAAATGGAAATATTATATATAACTATATTGAAAGAAAAACCTATTCTGTAGCCTTTCCGAATAGCTTTACCCTTTATCCTTATAACACAAAAGCTCGCCCTAGCATTGTAGACCTAGCTCTTTTTAAAAATATTTCAAATCCTGAAGTAATTGAGACACTTGACGAACTAGACTCAGACCATAAGCCAGTTTATATGAAAATTAATGAGGCAACTAGGGCTTGCATTCCACTTAAAACCCCTAAAAAATATACAGATCAACTTCCTGAAAACATAAAGCAACAAATCAAACATAAAAGTATGAGTCGTCAAATTTCACAAAAATCAAGAAATAAATATTTAAAGTCAATAGTCAATGAAGCTTGTAGGCAAATCACGCAAGCAATCAATGATCACCGGAACACTAAATGGGGAATTAAACTTGACTCACTTAATACAAAAGACAATTCATTATGGAAGATGACCACAATTCTAAAGGGTCAAAATAAAAGGTTCATACCCCCATTGCAAACCACAAATGGCGTATTATTCTAAGATAAGGATAAAGCAGAAAGTATTGCCTGTAATTTTGAAAAAGTTCACCACTTATCTAGTAACATGGGAAATACATACAGGGAATAGATGGAATACAGAATATAATTTTAAAATCCCTCCCCAAGAAAGCAATAGTCCAAATCACTCATATTGTAAACTCATGCCTGAGACTAAGATATTTCCAGAAAGCTTGGAAAAAAGCTAAAATTTTTCCAATACCTAAAACCGGGAAAGACGAAAAACGCCCCCAAAGTTATAGACCTATCAGCTTACTGACAACGCTAAGCAAAATTCTTGAAGTTATAATACTTAACAGGTTACTCGTGCATGAGCACAACATGAAAAAAATTATTCCTAAGCAGTTTGGATTCAGAGCAAAACATTCCACGGATAAACAGCTGGCTCGTTTAACAGATTTTATTAGCACTAAATTTAATATGAAACATAGTACATGCGCCCTCTTTCTCGACATCGAAAAGGCCTTGGATACTGTTTGGCACGATGGCCTTATTGCTAAGGTAACTAGCTATGATGTACCAATATATTTAATTAAAATTATAAATAATTATTTGCGAGAAAGAAGCTTTATTGTACAAGTTGATAATGATGCATAATCTGAGAAGACAGCAATAGCGGGAGTACCCCAGGGCTCTGTTCTGGGACCGGCCCTATTTATATATTATCTAAATGATATTCCAAAGACGGATAATGTGCAAATAGCTTTATTCGCGGATGACACAGCCATATATACTTCGTTTCGGCGGGAAAAAGTAGCTGTTGATAGGTTGCAGAATTATGTTAATATTTTAGAACAATACTTTCATAGGTGGAAGATTAAAATCAATACTTGCAAGACTGTCCTTACAGTATTCTCACATAACGA
>JAABKJ010008334.1:0-11474 GCA_011634705.1 Andricus grossulariae | reverse complement strand
AAATTTCACTTATAATTGAAAAAGGGCACGTCCTACAAGAGAAAAAAAAAACAATTTTGTTATTAAACATTTTATTGCAACTTGTATCGTTTTTCCACAAATTTAATTTGTTCATTTTCAATGTTATTTTTTACGATTCGTACCGAAAATCTGCATCCTAGCGTAAAGCGTTTCTGAGAAAATTTGTATATATAATTTAGGCGAAAAATATTGTTAAATAAAATGTTATTGTAGCTTGTGTCCTTTTTCCAAAAAAATGAATTTTTTTTTGTAATGTTATTTTTTTCGATTATAACAAAAACTAAGCTTCCTATAAAAAAATTATTGATAAATCTGGATGAGTTTTCACTCTTTTTCGGAAGAGGAACTTTTGTCTATTTATTTTATTCGTATCTTGTGCCGTTTGTCCAAAAATTTAATTTTTTCATTCCTAATGTTGTTTTTTTACGAATAAAACAAAAACTACGTGTCCTATAAAAAAGTGTTTCATAACAAATTTTAAGATTTTTTTTTGTGTGTACAATTTTTGTAGGGTTTTCGAAAATCCACGTTTTTGTTTTCTTGCCTTTTTTCATATCGGGAGTTGTTTTGTTTAAGATGTTAATTTTCTTTTTTTTGGGGGGGGGATTTTTCAAAATGATATAACTCTGATAATTTCCTTTTTATGAAAAAAAGTCATTGGAATACATTGTTCAAGTTTCCGAGTACTTCGAATAGCCGTACATAGAATTTTTAACTATAAAAAAAATAGTCTAAAAAATTTTGAAAATTCTCAACTTTTTGAATTTTTATCCAAAATAGCTGGTGAACGAACTTAATCGTTATGATGAGAATAGAAGAAATTTACATAAAAGTGATTCTTAGAGGAAACTAGGGATAATTTAATTTTTCATAATTTCTAAAATTCCTCAAATTGGAAATGTAACATACATTATCTCAAAAAATTAAAACTCTCGAGAGAAAAGAAAACTACTGAAAAACTGAATTTCCTAAATTTTAAAATTAACTCTTCAGATTCCCGAAGTAACAAAATTCTCGAAAATAGAAAATCGCCGAAATTTTAAATTCTCCCAAAAGAATATTTATCAGTTGCTTTGCATTTAGAATAATCTTATCATTTTTATTTCTTCGGAAATTTGAAAAATTTGGCAATTTATTACTATCTGGAATTTTCAAAATTCGGTAATGTACTAATTTCCGGGATGAAATTTTTGAGTAGTTTTATCTTCTTTCGGGAAATTACATTTTTTGGAAAATTTCTGTTTTGGTAATTAATTTTTTCAATATTTTTCGGCATGCTATCCCGAGAAATATTTCTTTTTTCAGCTCTTAACCTTCATGTATTTATATTTTCAATCAATTCTTATTAAAAAAAATAATTGACTTCCGTTTCCGGTACCGATCGTGAGAGAATTCTTTGGTGTCAAGTGTTGGTTTTTTGTCTTTGGTGAAGGGAATGATCGTGTGTGGATGCAGAAAGGGTAGAGTGAGTGCAGTGATGCTAACATACCGCGACTTTTTCAACTGCGCAGGCGTCGCATAAAGAAGGAGTGACAAAGAGAACATCAGTTTCATTCCTTACTCCACCATTGCGCGACGCATGCGCAGTTGAAAACGTCTCAGTCCGTTAGCACCACTGAGTGAGTGCGGCGATCAGGTGTAAGGGGAGAAGGGTGAGTGAAGGCAAAGGTGTAAAGAGTAAAGATAAGTTGTGTGAAAGGGAAATTGGAGGGTACGAAGTTTATGAGGTTAGGAGTGGAAAAATAGTTGTCGGGCAAGAGGGGCAAGAAGAAGGCGAGTAAGGAGCGGAAAACGTCGCGGAGCACTGGGTCAGGTAGGATGCCCACGGTACTAAGTCCGAAAATGGACGACAGAGGGCGACAGCTACTGGATGCCGAGCAGCGGCGACGAGAGGTTCGAGACACCGACCAGGGAGGGGATGGCATCGAGAGGTGAACCAGACACAAGCCGTAAACGCGGGAGGCCCTCAAACTTACAACGCCTGAACAAGCTAGGTAGCGCGGGCTCAAATAGGAGTCTGGATGAATGGCAAAAAAGGTGAGAGCGACTAGTGATGATGGGGAAGATAGCAGAAAAAGAGAGGAAGGGAACGATGATTCGGAAACAAAACAAGGATAACAAGAAAGTTAGGATTCGACGAAAAACAACAGTAAGAGATAGGGGGCATGTTTGAGAAATTAGAAGCCCTCATAAAAGGGTTTAGAGAAGAAAGAAGAAAGAGACTGGACGATATGAATAGGCAGGGTAAGGACGTAAGGAGGGAAGTGAGAAAAGTAAGGGAAAAGTGGGAAGAGTGGGATAACCTCTGGAAAGAGGAGAAAGACAAGGAACGGGGTAAACTATAGAGCTTCGAGAATAGACAGAGAGAGATTGACAAACAGAGAAATAATGAGAAAAAACAGTTGGAAAAACGGGTTAGCAACTTAGAAATCAGGATTGAGAATATGGGTAAGGAAACAGAGAGTGCGGAAATAGTAAAAGGGAGTGATAACTTGCGAAATGAGAATGGAATATTGAAGAAAAGAATGAGTGAGATTGAAAGAAGATTGGAAGGGGAAGAAAGGGCGAAGAGGAAAAATAACATAGTGGTTGAGGGATTGAAAGTGGAGAGTGAAACAGGGGAAGCTAAGATCGAAAATCTTTTGAGAGATATTGGAATTCAGTTAAGGGTGGAAGGAGTCAAGAGAATAGGATAGACGAAAGAAGGCATGTTTCTAGTGAAAAAAGGGAGTGAGGAGGAGAAAAAGAAAATTATGAAGAAAAAAAAGTGTTGAGAGCAAGAAGGGAAAGAATTGAAGAGGATCTGACATGGAGGGAGAGGAAAATGAGATGGCAAATAGAGCATAGGGAGAGACAGACTATAGATAAATGGGGAGGAATGGTTCTGGGACAAAGAAGTAGAACAAATGAGGAGAAAGGGGAAAAGAGTAGAGAAAGATAGAAAAAAGAAAGTTGCGAGAGAGTTTAGAGATCAAGCAGAGGGGTTTCCAAACAGCAAGGCGAAAGAAAAGTAAAGAGAATAGGTGAGGGAAGGGAAGATGAAAACGTGAAAATAGATTTCTGGAATGTGTCAGGCTTGATGGTCTCAGGGGTGAGGAAAGAATTGGCAGTAAGAGGTAGAACAGAAGAGGACAGGGAGAAAAAGGATGGAACAATGGTAAGAAGGATTGTAATAGGAAAAGTCAAAATAACTGTGGTTTGTGTATATAGAAGAAGATGAGGAGAGGGAGGCTGGATAGTAATAAGGAGGGGGACGGAGGAAAAAAAAGAAGAGCTGGTTTTTATAGAAGTTGACTTGAATGCTTGGACTGGCGAGCAAGGGGAGGGATTTGGGTTGAAGAAAAGGAGGCCTATATAAGAAGCTCCAAATATAGGGAGACAGACCAGAGATGGCAGAAAGGAAAACGAAAATGGGAGTCTGGGAGGAAGATAAATTGAAAGAGTGCAAACAAAAACTGGAAAAGGAGAATGTTAGGTATGAAAATAGGAGGGAGTAGACTCGTTAATTCAAAAATTTAAAGGGCCGATTGAGAAGGTAAGGGATGAGATAGGTACAAAAGGAGAATGAGAAGAGGGGAAAAGAGGCTGGTGGGATGACAAATGCAGGGAGAGTGAAGAGAGAATGAAAAAGGTGTGTAAGAAAATGGAGGAAAGGAGAAATGGAGAAGGCGGATTACAACCGGAGAGAAAGAGAACATGAGAGGATGCTGGAAAGGAAAAAGCAAAGGGGAAAGGAGAAATACAAGAAAGAAGGAGAAAAAGCAAGCAAAGAAGGTAGGGTTTGGGATGTGATAAATAGGAAAAGAGGAGGAAAGAAAAGCGTGAATGAAGAAATAGAAGTTGATCAGTGGACGGACTATTTCAAGGGTCTGTTAGGGGGAGAATAAAATAGGATCAAAGGGAAAAAAAGAAGAATAGTTCAGGAAGAAATGAAGGAAGGGAACAAAATAACAAGAGAAGAAGTGGATGAGGCAATAGATAGACTAAAAAGAAACAAGGCTACAGAGGATGATCTTTGACGCTCAACTGGATTGTAAGTAAAAACATTATTATAATGTCCAAATTGTGTTCTTAAAATTGTTTAAACAATTTTATATTCCTACCTGGATCTCCAATCTTGTTAGTATACTTTTTGATTTATTTATAAATCCACCAATAATATTTGAACAAATTTATTAATTATTTTGATTCATATTTATTATCTTATTTTTATAGTAATACATCAAATCAATTAAACGAAAATTAATGTACTTTCAGAATCGTACTTTTTCATTCATGCATTGTAAAATGAAAATGATGTAATGATCAAAAGTTTAAAATGAGGTGTAAAAATATTTTTTTTTATTACAATACAGGCCACCAGCTTACTTCCGATGAGTCGGTGAAATCCTGAAACTAATTTTTTTAAATTAAGTATTCTCGATTTTTAGTATACGGTCGAACCTGGATTTAGCGCCGGTTTTGTGGCTGAACTTGACGTTATATCCAGAGACTCGGAACTATTTTGTCTCTCTCCTGTTTTATCTGTCCGCAAATGCCTCTCAAGTATCCCCACGGCGCGGCGTTAATTCTCGGAAGGGCAAAATCCAGGGGAGCTAAATCCAGGTTTCACTGCATTTCAAACAAAAAAATTGTAACTGAGATTTGAGATTTACCAGAAAATTTGATCCCAAGTAAGCATTTATTATCATCAATTCAAGAGTTTTTGCTTCCAAAGATGGACCTTTGTGCATTTTTAGCACAAACTTCAGGAATCGCCACAAATTTTCTTTATCTGCTGGATTCTTCACAACTTTATCTTTAAACTCATCAGGTATCTGAGTCCAATCCAATTCGAATTTAAAGGAATAATTATTTTTGCAAGCTTCACATTCGCACGTGAAAAATTTTGATTTTTGTAAATTATTTATTCTCTCTTCAGCTGTCATTCCCACGAATTCGAACGAATTATAAGACACGAATAGCTGAAAAAAAATATTGACCATACAAAATTTTGGATTAATTGTAAAAATATTGAGAATTTCTGGAATGAAAATATTTTGCCGAATTTTCAAAGTTCAGAGTGTAGAAAAATATCGAAAAAATAATTAGTGAACAGAAATTTTCCGAAAAACAAAAATCCTGATAAAAAATAAAATTTTTGAAAATGTTTATTTCCGAAATTTTTAACTCTGATTTTTCAAATTACCGAGAATAGTAGATTCCGAAATTTCAAATTCCCGATATCAGTAAATTTCCCAAATTTCAAATTCCGAAAAATATTAAATTGCCGAATTGTCCTATTCCCGCAAAAATAAAAAATAAAGTTTAATTTTACACTGGGGAATTAATTAATATTTAAATTATAAAATATTTCTTTATTATTTAAAAATATTTTTAATTGGGTAGATTTGGGAATTTTATAATGTCGGCAATTTTACTTTATTTGGGGAATTGTCTATTATCGGGAATTTTTCTATTGAGGAACTTTCAAATTCGAAAATGTTAAATTTTTGTCAATTTTATAGTTTTTGAGAATCTTCTGTCTCGAATATTTTATTTCTGGAATTATATTTTTTGGCATTTTACAATCATCCCGGAAATTTTAGAGATGACTGAAAAATCTCGAAAAATAAAATTGCGAAAATTCCCTAAATTAATAAATTGACGACGAAGTAAAATTCCGGAATTAAAAAATTCCGAACAGTTTATGATATTATCCAATTTTCGAATTCCTAGTAATGGAAAATTCCCGAATCAATAAAATAAAAAAATGGTTGAATAATGAAATATTGAATAATAAATAAAATAAAATTTTTTTATTTTTCGAACATGGCGCTCCTGGTTGAAATCCGGGCTCAGGCAGACTTTTTAAAATTTGAAAATTCCCGATAATGAAAAATTGTTAAGTAATAAAATATCAAATAGGAAATGAAATAAAATACTTTCAATTCATGGGAATATTTTTTCTTTCATTCATAATATTTTATTTTATTATTTATTTATTATTCCAATAATTTTTTATTTGTTTTGTGTTGTGAAAATTATAATTAAGACATTTTTAGAAAATTTTTATGAAATTGCGAAAATGTTATGATATTACCCAATTTCGAAATTCCTGATATTAATTGGAAGTTCTGAAAATAAAAATTTCCGAATCCATAACATGAAAAAATGGTTAAATAATAAATGAAATACTTTGATTTCATAAAAACATTTGTATTATTTTTTACATTATCATTTATTTATTATTCAAACAATTTTTAAATGATTTTCTATTTAAAATATTTTCTTTTTCAGCACTTTCACAATGTTGCAAATTTTATTTATCACGATTTTTCAGTCGTCTCATAAATGCCATATATAAAATAAAAGATGATTCGAACAGAAAAAAAATCTTGAATATTTTTTTGCAGACATTTAGATATTTTAAAATTTACTACAAAGTTTCAAGAATCTGAAATTTCGGTAATTTCCTATAAATCGAAAATTCGGAAATTTTCTATGTTCGTTAATTCTTAAAAATTGAAAATTGAATTGAAAATTCAGAAAAATTATTTCATTCCAAATTTATTTTTGAAAAGACTATTATTTTGTTTTAAAATTATTAAATAATAAAAACCTGTTCGCCTTTTTCAATGTCTTTACAAGCCCGCAATATCATATTTCCGCGTTTGTCATTATAAGACAAAATATTGCAAAAGCAATTATGATTCATTAAATTCAATACTGGATACAATCCTATACCAGTAATATTCAAGAAGTCATTTCTCCTTATCTGAAAAATAAACAATTATTCAATATACACCCAGAAAAATATTTCTTTTAAATTCAAGAAACCGTTTCTTTAACAAAATTTTTTTCAGTTAACCCAAAATAACTTCAAAATGCAGAAAAAATGATCTTGGGAACGAAAAATCATTTCGTTGAATTCAAGAAATGTCTTTGAATCAAAAAAAGGTTCATTTGAAGGAAAAGAAACTTCTTTGAATCAAAGAATCTTTTTCCTAAGTGGTGAATAATCCCTGAAGAAAATTAATTTTATTTTAAATGTAAAAATCTAGTGCAAAATTTAAATTGATCTAATTTTATTTTTTTGATTAGAATTTAAAAGATCAATTTAATTTCCAAACTTACGCAATACATATTCTTGAGGCAGATATAACTCAAAAGTATGAGAAGTTTTCCTAGATTCCAAACATCGCTGCCTTTTTTGAAAAAGTCGGTATTTTTTTTTAAGGCACACACTATCTCGCCAGCGTATTGTACCAATGGTGAAAAATTATTTTTATCCATGTGATGCAGCAAACTCAAAACTGCTTCAGAATAGCTACCGTCAAGTTTTCCGTCTTTAAAGCCAGCAGTTCTTCTACCTGAAAAATTAAAAATTCGAAAAATCTGAAAAAATTAATTTTTTTTTATCCGTTAATATCTTCTGCTCGTCTTTTTGATTTATAAATAAAAAGACATCCCTATCGGTTGAAGGATTGTGGCATGTTTTTTGAATCTACAGCATCGAAATATGGTGATTGTGAATTCTCTTTCGTTAGAGCTCCTTCGGCTTTAACAAAAACATTCTTATAGAATAACTCGTGCTTCGCACTTGGTTAACATTTGTCCAAAACGCAATCTTTTCTATATTATGTTCAACTTTATTTTGTTAAATAATTAAAACAAATTCTTTTTATGGTAACTTCAATATTTGTTCCTTATTTGACATTAATCTTTAGTCTTAGTTACCCTGAAAAATGTATCATTGAAATAAATGTATATTATTATAATTCACAATATGTACTGATATTGAAACATACATATTTTTATTGGCTTGTTTTTATTATTAAAAAAGGGATACAGAATAATCATGAAAAAAAAAACTTCACTTTATTTTGCAATATCTGAATAAGTAGTCCCAGACCGAGGTACGGAAATAAATTTAATATTAATTTGATATAATAGTGTTGACCATGATGTAGAATAGTTCGCACTTTGGACAGAATCGAGTGCGAAGAACGAGATACGTGATAAGAATGCGTTCGTTAAAGCCGAAGGAGCTTTAACAAAAGAGAATTCACAATGAGAAAATTACGGATGGTAATATATCGACTTTTCATTTTAAATGGTCTGTGCACACATGTGAGGTATTAATATAATGCGAATTATAAAAAATAATTGTTTCAACCATTTTTAAATATTTATGTAATTCAAATTCAATAGTTTAAATAATTGTTAGAAAGCCGCGATTTCTTCACAATTTTTCAAATTATTTTCAACTTTTCACTTAGAGTGAGGTAATAATTATTGCAATTTAGTGAAAGTAATTCTTTAAACAAATTATTATTGTTTACAACCATCTTCTCTCAGATAATTGCTAAAAAGTTGCGATTTTTTCTGAAAAATGCTAACTTTGCTTTGGCTTCTTAGTAATGAAGAAATAATAAATAAATATTAGAGAGAAGCAGATTTTAAAGAATCTCTTTCTTTTTTGTAAATATACTTTTCTGAATGTCAATTCTCATTGAAATAGTTCCTAATAGTTACTGATAATTTTTTAACTAACAATGTAACTATTGAATTTCCACCATTTTGTTGAAAATCAATATATTTTTTGAAATTTGTGTTTTTTTGTGGAATATTAATCTTCTTGCTGGAAAATTTATCTTTTTGGTTGAAAATTTAACTATTTGTTAAGAAATCAAGTTTTTAACTATTAATATAAATATTTTTTGGTTGAAAATTGATACTTTTATTGAAGATTTATATTTTTGATGTCAAATTAAGTTTTTGTTGAAAATTCATATTTTTCAAATTCGCCTCTTTGGTTTGAAATTCAACTTTTTTTTTGAAAATAAGGTGTTTTTTGTTTAAAATTAATTTTTTCATCTGAAAAACTATAATATTTTATTTTCAAATATTCTATTCGTATGAAATTAATCTTCCAGTTTAAAAAAAAATCATCTTTTGGGTTGAGCTCGTGGAAAATGTAACAATTTTGTGAAAAATTCATTTTTTTATATTAATTAATTTTTTACCTAATAATATAACTAATTCATTTTTTGGTAGGAAATTGACGCATTTATTGACAATTCATCTTTTCTAGATGGAAATTCATGTATTTTGATGAAAATGCATTTTTTTGTCAAAAATTAATCTTATTGGTTGACCATTCAACAGTTGGTAGAAAATTAAACTATGTATTCGAAAACCAACTTGTTTGTTAAAAATTCATATTTGTTAAGATTCAACTCTTCGGTTTGAAATTTAACTTTTTTGTTGTGAATAAGATTTTTTTTTGTTCAAGAATTAATTTTTTTATCTGAAAATTACAATATTTTATTTTCGATCAAAAATAAATCACTTGTGTTTAAAAAATTTAATAATTTTGTGAAAAATTAATATATTTTGCTGAAAATTGGTTTTTTGGTTAGAAAATTAATCTCGTTTTTTGAAAATTAAATATTTAATTCGACTCAAAATTTGAGGAATTTAGTGCTTCATATTTCATTCGAAATGGTATTTAAGTTAATTTTATTTGCAAGAATTTATTCATTTTTAATTTAATTTTTTTTCAAATTTAGTTTCAATTCGATTTACCTAATTTTGACAATTCTGAATATTTTATATTTTCAACGATAATTGCTTACCTTTACGTCTATTTATGACATCCACGAGTTTCACAATGTCCTCAAAATCTTCACCTTGTTTGGTCAAAATGAGCAAGGTCCGCAAAAAAAATTTTGCAATGGGTCCTGGCGGAATGACTGGTAATTCCAATTGCGCAATTTTACACTCATATTTGTGAAATTTTTCGTATGCTTCCAATCGGCATTTATCAGTACAATAAAGATTCATTGCGCAAAAATCGCATGGAATTGGTGCCATAGTCAAGTCCAAACAATTTTCGCAAAACCAGTGTTTTTGGCCATTCTTCTCAATATTGCCTTCTTTTATTGTAGAAAATGAGTACGGTTTTTGAATCATTAAAATATCCCCAATTTGGATATCGCGTGTCGCTATATAATGCCTTCCATATTTTTTATTGTACACCAAAGCTAGCGCGCTACTCACTCCCTTTATTTCTGAATTTTCTCCATAAGAAAGTACTTCTTCTTCTTCTTCTTTTTTATCGCTTGATTCTTTTGGTTGCAAATTTTGGATTACTTTCTTTCGATCCAGCAAATTTCTTTTTTGATTTTCAGTAATGGACAACTTGAGAGCTCTTCGGATTTCTCTTAAGGATTCAGAATAGGCTTTTAATTTTTGCAAAACCTTGGAACGCCAAAAGTAAGAATAAGCGATCATTTCTGAAGAAGCAGGTGCAAAACGTAAGGAGTTTGTAAAATATTGTAATGCGTTATTGTAATCACCTGCAGCAAAGGCCTTTTCACCTGTGTTTAAAAAAAAATAATTTATTAAGTTGAATTGTAAACTGTTTAAGGAAATCAAATTAGTTTAGTCAAATTAGATGAAAAAAGAGCACTTGTAGCTTCCAGTTACGAGATAAACCAAAAAGCTTAAAACTTCAATGAAGTATTAACTTGTTAAACTTTAAGTATGGAGTCAAAGAGTCAGCGACACTAGACCTTGCGTTATCGCGAATATTGATCAGAAAATTAGGAATGATAGTTTGCATGTTGGGTAATAACGAACCGTTATGCTGATGAAGCAAATCCTGAACCCACGTACCTTAATTAATTATCGAAAAATTATTTATCATTCAAAAATATCGCGTGCTGACTCAGAAAAGCCTAAACCCACGTACCTTATTGAATTATTGAGAAATGATTTATTATTGAAAAAATATCGCGCGCCATCGCGACGGCGCGCGATGAAACCCGAAAAACATGATATCGTGTTCAAGAATTTTCAAGGCACACATATTTATGACACTAGACCTTGCGTCATCGCGGATATTGATGAGCAAATTAGGAATGATAGTTTGCATGAAGGGTAATAACGAACCGCCAGGCTAACCCAGAAAATCCTAAACCCACGTACCTCAATGAATTATTGAAAAATTATTTATTATTGACAGAATATCGCGCGCCTTCAAAACGGCATGTGATAAAACTCGGTCAACATAATACCGGGCTTAAGAATTTTCAAGCCAAACATAGTTATTCGTGTTGTGGGGACTCAGACGTACAATTCAAAACAACAAAAATTTCATATCCGTCATGACGCGAGTTCAATGACGAAACTAACCCCATTGTTCGATGCCGCCAATCACGTGATTTAGCTTTTTTTTAATTCCGCGATCATGCTAATTTTGACAAAAAATTAATTTTTTAATAATTAATTGAGGTACGTGGGTTTAGAATTTGCTTGGTCAGCACGGCGGTTCGTTATTACCCTACATGCAAACTATCATTCCTAATTTTTTTATTAATATCCGCTATGACGCAAGGTCCAGTGTCATAAATATGTGTGCCTTAAAAATTCATGAACCTGGTATCATGTTGAACAGTTCTTATCGC
>JAABKJ010008333.1:0-11474 GCA_011634705.1 Andricus grossulariae | reverse complement strand
GTCTTCAGCAGCGTTGTAATAGATAGGAGGTCAAATGTTCCCATCTGCCAATTTCTGGCCTACTTCTAGGCAGGGAATCAAAACCATTAAGTAATTCCTGCAACTTGTCAAACAGTCGTAACAATGCCATGATTTTTATGATTTTATAAAATTATAATAGTTTTATTAGTTCAATTTTTGAGAACTCTCTTTTACTTTTCTGATATGTTTTTTTTGTATAACTTACATTCTTATCATTATTTCTTTTCAACTTGTTTTCTGATTCATAACTTGTTGGAAGACAGCATATCGGTATAAATTCAGATGGATTTTGAGAGTCTGGTTTTCAAGGCAACATATACGTAGTACCCTTGAGCATAAAGCCTGGCATCAGATCTGGGTGTTCGATGAACTTTTGAAAACACCTTGCCAACGCAGGATGCACACTGGTCAGGTACTTGTACCAGAAGTTTTGCACCATGTCCGGAACTCGAGTTTTCCAGTTACTTGCCCTTTTCAAAACCTTTGAAACATTTGAAGCTATGATGTTGGTCAGCTTTATTTCAGGGTTATTGCTTGCTCTTGCTTTCTCAAGTTGGAACCACGCAGTGTTCAAATTGCTTCTGTTAGTTTTTCTCCAAACACCCGACCAGTAGTTAGTGATGTCTTGTAATTAAAGAACTTCCGTGCCTTGCTGGGTATTTGGTCTACACTCAGTTCACGATAGAACCTTCTTTCATCTGCTTGTAAAGTTCGATTCTGTTGCCTCCTTACACTACTTTTCTTGTACCGACGCAGTCTACAAGTAAAAACATCAAGTCTCTGCCGTTAGAAGTCTATAGTCTCATCCAATATTTCTGGTGTCAATGTCTTGATGTAACGAGGGTGGACGATTTTGCTAACATGGTGTATCAGCTTTCGGGTTCTATTTTATTTATTAAAGTGAGTCAACTGACCCAATTTTCACCTTACTTTGCTGACATTCATATCCATCCTGATCTTCGATGGTTGATATCGATCCCTTTCTTGGGCAAAGACTACATTTGTAGGCCTAGTTCTGCGACCCAACGCTCTGATGTTTGCTACAGCTGCACAGTACACAAGAGTTTTCACCTCTGACGCAGTTAGTGTTGCGTTCAAATGCACATGTAAAACCTTGCTGTTCAGGTGTCCTATAAGTGCACGCAAGTCGTTTGTGATGTTCATCCTGGACAGAGAATGCCTTTGTGTTGGTTCTACATGCCTGAACTCTAGTAAAGCATGACCAAAATTCCTTTCAAGGTGCTGTACTTTTTCTGGGATTTCGCTGTTTGCATTAACGTTATTAATATCTGGATGTGGTTCTAGTGGATCCGGTACTTGAATTTCATCATCCCTAGCATCTATGCCTTCAGCTTCAATTAGGTCTTCGTTTTCCGCATCCTACAAAGGCAGTCCATCAATAGGAAGCTGCTGTTCCACTTTCATTTAAATGCAGCTATTTCAACAGCCAAAAGCAATCTGTTTACAGATATTGAGAGTTTGTGGTCTGCTAGATTCAGCTTATTTATTTGTGTCGCTAGCTCTGGGTATTCAAGTAAGAAGACTCAATAGTGCTCTCTCATAACACTTTGCACACTTTTCTCTGCCAAAAAATAAAGCCGCATAAGGGTCCATATCATGTCGCATGCGGCAAGTCTCTCTAGGGCAAGTCACACCTGCGGCATGTCACATCTGCGACATGTCTTATCTGCGGCATATCACAACAGCAGCTTCTCTACCTATCGGCATCTCTTACCAGTGGAAACCAACCAATATCGACCAAAATAATTCCGTGGCCAGTCACAAGGGTGCCTTCCCGCCCCCCACGAGAAGTTGAAAAGGGGTAGGGGTTTGACCAACATAATTTCTGTGGCTAGTTACAGGGGTACCTTCCGAACACCCTTTCTACGAGACGTTCGAAAGGGTAGGGGTTTGACCACCATTACTTCTATGGCCAGCTACAGAAGTGCAGAAGGAGATGCCGTAATAATATCAATTTCACTGTGAAAAATGCCGTGCGGGAGACGAGCCGCAAGATAGAGATGCTGCCGTAGTGACATGCCGAAAATGTGACATGCCTTCTTAGTTGCTGAACCTCTGCTTCTGCCTCTGGTTGAATTAGACCATCTACCTCTGGACAATGTGGTAGTGCTGAATCATTAGCACGTTGAGGAAGAGCATCAATTGTCGCTGCTTGATCGCGTGACGCGGTTTCCTCTAACAGATGTTCATTGCCGTCGTTTCTGCACTCCAATTAAACTTCTTGTTTAATCTCTGTTGCTTGGTCTTCTGAGATGTGTAGGTTAGTCCTGATGTCCTTCACTTTAGCGATAAGATCTCTTAGTGCGACTTTCTTTATATGAGGATACTTTGCAACAAATTCCGTCCTAGAATTGTATTCTCTTTCGTGTGTGGTTTTAAACTTTGCAAGTAGCTAACTCTAGTCAAAATATCCTCAGCAGGCACAGTTGATGTTTCACTGCTTACCGTTCGACGCACATGTTTTTGCTGGCCAGCTGTTCGATGAGTGAGATCTGCCTCACCATCTCGCGGTTCACCACCACCACCGTCCCGCATGCTGTGGCCCCCAGCGGTGGCTCCAGGGGCGTCCCGACGATCCTCGGAAAGCGACAAGCGTTTCGAAATACTTCAAATATTCTCCATGATAAACTATTGGTCTTGGCGTTCCTCTCAGACCCTTACCTCTTCGTTCTGTGCCCTCTGGGCATGTGAAACCCTATCAGCAGCAGTGCTACTGACAACATAGCCGTCAAAGTCATTAGAGGAAGGCCTAAGTCCTAGTGCGGCGCCAACGCGAGAAAACCTTTGTTAGGGCGGTACGGTTATTGTTATCATCATTATTACAATGTTAAGCCAGATACCGTTAATGGTAAGCGCGATTGAGTCGCATCTTGTCTAATTATACTGTCGGGGATCATGGAATTTAGTGTACAATGGGAGGAGGGGTATTATTTTTAGATTATTCTGAAGTTTCCGTGTTGCTTATTTAAACAACACGTTCTTTCTACAATCCTGCTCTGATCCAGGTTGCTGATAAATCTCTCTAGCAATCACCCCAGGCGCAGAAATTTCGTGAAAACCGTGTAAATTTTACTCCTATCCTGTTCTTCTTAGGTCCAGATTTCTCTGCCGTACAGTACAGTGGGTGCAAGTACAGAATGATATATTGTTATTTCAGCTGATAACCTTCTTACCCTCATTGATACGTCTGGCTGTTCCTCCACAGATCTTTCCGTCAATAGTAAATAAACTGACGAAATACATATTCTTATAAACTTTTTATATCCTCTCATTGTCTAAAACAATGTTGCATACTGCTTTTTCACTCTCTCCTTCAAACAACTTAATTTTTGTTTTATTCGTGATAATTTCAAGACCCATGTTCTTCATGCTAGTATTCGGGTTGCTCAACATTTTCTGCAAGCCTTCGATTGAGACTGCTGTAACAACTTTACCACCTGCAAACGCTGATTCACGCACCCTCACTGTCCCATGATCCACACCGTCTTCCTCCAAGAGGGACAATCCTAGACGCTTGTTCATGAATGTAATAAATAACCGAGAAGAAATAACGCATCCTTGCCTAACGCTTTGCATAATGTCGAACCAGTTACTCAGTTCCCAAATTACTCTCACACTCGCTTTGCTATCTGCATAATTGTTTTCATTGCCTTCAAGAGTCATCCAGTCTCCGCAATCATTTTCAAGTCTATTTCTCTCGTAATCGCTAAGGCCAGCAAAGTGTAACTTTATTAGACACGCGTGCTTCTTTTTGTTAATGGCTACGCGTATTTCATCATTCCATCACGCATCACTAGACATTCTTTCTACAACCGCAGTACCACACACTTCAGTCGCACTCCTAACAATTATATCCCGAAGCATAGTTTATGCGTCATCTGTATCTTTATTTCGTATTAGCGCCTTACCAGTTGCCCTATCTATGACATCGTATATCCTATTCTGAAAATCTATTTGCACTTTTGCTTCCTGTAAATTTTCCATCTTGATTCGCGTCAGTTTCGTATTTTTCATTTCCTGTCCTATCCACCCTTGACCTAATTTCATTTTTGGGACTAAGAAGTAATCATCCGTTTTTCGTTGACAACCACCAAACACCCTTGTATCTTTTATCAACTCTCTCAGTCTTCCATCCGCAACAACAATCTCAATCAAACCGTGATTATCTCCTCTGCACCAGGTTTACAAGTCGATCATTTTATGCCTAAACCAAGTATTTGTAATAAAGGAACCCTTTTTCAAGCATTAGCTGACCAACCTGTCACCGTGACCGTTTGTTTTTTGATCCCTAGAGTTACATAGTAGAATGATTCTTTCCTCATGATTGCAAGTACCTATAGTATCATTTAAAGTGTCCCACATGGCGTCTTTTTCTTCAATAAGTTCACCATCCACAATCTGGGTGATAAAAATCCATGCCTTTTGACATGCAGCCCTGCTATCTCATACATAATTAGACCGACTTCCTGACTACCATGTAATTCACTATCTACTTCTGTCCACATTTCGATTCTGCTTTTCAACTTCCAATCTTCTATCTCTCTAATGACGCAGCCCTTCATCTTCATTTCAGGAACGCACGAAATATCTAGCTTTCTTACGCGCAATGTTTTTTGTAGTTGTCTTTCCTTAAAATGACTTTTTCCTCTAGTATTTCAAACACCCTGTCTCTATTCAGCGCCTGAAACTTAACTTTTACCTTTACTGGATGCATGCCTTTCGACAACAAAAGTTTCAATCCATTCCGAGGCTTCTCTTCAGTTTGTATTATCCATTGTTCAAAGTATAAGTTCTACCACCAACTTTATACCAGAAATGTATTTTGCGAGTAAAAATCTTGTCTAAAATAATTAGCCAGTCGTCGATCTGCAGGGTACTATACTAGTATAAATTTGAATTGTTACTTATCTGACTGCTGTGTTTTTGTTTTATAAATCGAAAATGTCGTTACGGTTTGAATTTTGAATACTGTATTTTTGATACACAATTATTATAAATATAAGAATGTAAACTTAGAATATCAATCAAAAAAAATTTACTTTCCCAATTAAAACTCAAAAATTAGCGAAATGTATTCGAAAAATTATGTAATTGTTTTCCTAGCAATTTGTTGCTACTTATTGAAGAAGTAAGATACTACTGCCGAGCAGATTAGTAGGATATTCATACAGAATCATTTAGTAACATAATTCTTGCCATTCCATTCTATATGCACTTTAAAATAATTTTTTTTTCAATTACAATTCTTTCTTTAGATTTCGAATGTGTAGAATCTGTAAAATACATAAATTGAATATCTCCTTCTTTAATGAATATTATTCGGTGTTTGAGTTTGTCGTTACGCTTGATAATTATTGGGTGTGTTAAGGATACTGATCAGCGAAATTAAATGGTTTGAATAAGTAATTATAAATTTCACCAAACTCTCTATATTCGCTTATTTTATTTTCTACTTACACAAAGGTTGGAATAATCAAAATATCAAATTGATTACTTTTGCGTTAGTGATACATTTTGTATTAACAAAACTCGATAATTATTTGTTATTTAATTACTATACAGTTTTGCATATTATTAAATGGGATTAACATTTTTTTGTTTGGTTTGAATGAATAGAGAATAAATAGAGCTCTTTATCCAAAAACGGTACTCTTCTTTTTGAAAACTCTCTCAGTATACTTGGTACAACAATTAGTTCCCTCAAACAAGTGGCAGCTGAATGAATGTGTTATGTGACAATTTTTGAAAAATCGACTTCTGATAATGGATGAAGGTGATATGGCCAACTAAATCATATACCCTTGCTACACCTCACAAAATACCTTTAGTATTCTCAAAACTGAATTGACAAATGTGATATGTTACATAACACACCGAGGTATCTAGTGGAAGAATGTCATAATGTACCTTAAATTCCTTTTGCTCACTGGATAAAGGTGACAAGTGTGTTAAAATTCATAAATGTCCTAATATTTTTCGAGTAACACAATAAACCACCACTGGTGAGAAAAAGGTTACCAACAAAGAGTATGACTTCGTTTAGCGGCAATAAAAAACATTCATACAGAAAAAGTAACAGCTATAAAACTTTGGGGGCGTTTTTCTCAAATTAAGAAAGCGGTCACATATCACCTTCATCCACTTGCCCCTTCAATTATAAGCCAGTTTCAAACTACAGATTTTTTTAGGAATACACTTGAATGCAACTGATAATAAATAGCGCATTGTAAACGGTTAACAATATCACACTATTCATTAGTAATTTTATATTCAAGTATTTTTTATAAAGTATATTGTACGGAAGAGGCTAATTATCATGGGGGAGGCCAATCATTGTACCTATGACCTTATGTTAAAAGGTACAGATGTAAAAATGTTTTATTGAATATCTCGGTTGGCTTCAAATGCAGTTGTGCAGTTTCTTCTTCTCAATTATGATGGCAGTATTGGCGTTAACTCGGGACCAAAGTCGGTCACACATGGTCATTGCAGGAACATCTTTTGTATCCGCTTATTTTCAGGTAACACGGCAAAATATCTAAATTCCTGATATTCTGCATACGAAAATCCACCTCGTAGTATTAGATCACCAGCCCGAAGATCTTGCCGATATATTATTACAGGTCTACCGTTCCTCATTACTAAAATAATGAAAATTTGTATTCAATTCGTAAGTGAGTGGTGAACTCATGGAATAGTAATATTTTAGTATTTCACTAATGAAATATTGGAAAAGTCATAAAATTTCAATCACCTGGTCGGAGAGTTTCCCCATCTATTCTATGAAAATTTTTTTCCGCAGTACATCGTCCAACGAAATGTATATTACGAAAGAGTATATCATCTATTTTCAGAGCGGCTTCCTTTTGTTGATGTGGTGTACCTGATCAAGTAAGAAAAATATGGTGACTAACTATTTTGAAGATACAAAATTCATTATCTTATAACTGTGCGTGATGCGAATGTGTTCGTGAAAGCCGAAGGAACTTCAAAAAAAGACAACTCGCAATTAATTTGTTTATAATAAAATGAAGATAAATTGATTTGAGTTTGACCAAAATATAAAAACATTTATCGAGTTTTTGTTTGAAAAGATAATTCTCGATAAAAAAAACAATAAACAAGTTCGATAGCTTCTAAAATATATTTTTTTATACTTTTAATTCTGCAAGTTTGCTTTATGCAAAGATAACCTTACAGTGATTTGGATGCTCGATATAAATTGACTTTTCCTCACAAGTGCCTGAAGCAGGATTAAACATTTAAGTATTCTTATTATATCTAATTCTGTACTTTAGCCTGGGATTGCTTGTTCAGATATTGCGAAATTAGGTACAAATTACATTTATCATGATTACTTTGATATTTTTTCCTAATTTTGCAATACATTTTATTTGCAGCTGCGCTAAAAATGTATATTAATAAAATAAATGTATATTATTACAATTCATAATATGCATTGATATTAAAAAAGATGTAATTTCATTGTCTTGTTTTTATATTCAAAAAAATTGTGCATCACATTAGAGTCTCAAACGAGTCGACATAAAATTGTGTATAAAAAATAAAACAAACCGTTTTCCGGCACACTGAAAATATTCAGTCTATGCTTACATAATTTCAGTGAACTCGGCCGTTTTCCAGTTTTCCTGGGCTCACGGCAAAAATTTGTTCTACCGTATTTCAGTGTGTCTGCACGCGACCTTTTCTATTCTATTAAAAACCTTATTTCTTTACATAAATGCCCTTACAAAAAAAGATTATAGTAAATTTCGTATAGGCTTATCATGATTTTCCTATGGTGAATTTTTGATAATTTTTTTGCTATATTAGAAAAAAGATCTTCTCCGTACACTCCTTAGTGAAAGGAGAAGATTTTTTTTCTGAATGAAATTTAATTAAAAAGTTTTTAATTTATATTTTCATCTTGTCGGAAATGACGTTAAAATATTTTCTGTATGGGAGAATATAACTTTGGTCGATATTGTAGATTTCCATTTTCCGTATGGATTTCTCTTCTCGATCCTTCACCTTCTCCGATGATAATACAGATTTCTATTGAAAATTGATGTAACATCTTGCTAAAAAAAGCGTGATTAAGAAAAAAGCATTTTTCCTTCGATCTCTCTAGTAGCTCAGTTGTTAGAGCACCTGGCTGTAATTCGGTTGACCTGGTGTCTGAATCCCAGCGGAGTGAGAGAAGAAGATCTTTTTTCTGAATAAAATTTATTTAGAAAGTTTTTAATTCATATTTCCATCTTGTCTGAAGTGACGCTAAAATATTTTCTGTATAGGAGAATATGACTTTGGTCGATATTGTAGATATCCATTTTATGTGTGGATTTCTCTTCTCGTTCCGTTACGTTCACCGATGATAATACAGATTTTTATTAAAAATTGATATGTAACATCTTGCTAAATCAAGCGTGATTCAGAAAAAAGAATTCTTCCTCTGATCTCTCTAGTAGCTTAGTGGCTAGAGCACCTGACCGGAAATCAGTTGACCTGGTGTTCGAATCCCAGCGGAGTGAAAGGAGAAGATCTTCTTTCTGAATAAAATTTAATTAAAAAGTATTTCATTTGATGTTACTTAACCTTCTTCTATTTTTTTCGAAAGTGATTTTTTAAAAAGTATAATTAATAGACAATAAAAAATTATGAAAATTTATTAATTATTTTCATTTTTCTTTTCAGTTGTATTTTTGGCGACAATGACTTCATTCAACCAATTTGTAAGCACCATTCATGGCTTTTTTTAATGGAATCATTTTTTATTCATTACATTGGATAAGAGAAGAAGGAAAAAAAGAAGAAAAGTGGACAAGATAAGATTTGTCGTTAAATTTGATTTATAATGGAGCGTCATTTATTGCATGATATTGAAGGAAATGAAACTACTGAAAGAAAGGAAACATTTCATTTAACATCAATTATTAAAGAAGAGATAGACATCCATACGGAAATATATGAGAAATCAAATGAAAGTTTATGCTCAAATGACAATGATAATTCAATTCCATTCTGTAATATTTTACTAAGTCAGTTTCTCGATCTTACTCCTGAAAATAAGTTAAAACCTAGCAAAAATAAAGTGGATGTTAGACCTGCAGCTGAAAAACGTAAAAGCGATGCTGAGAGGAAGAGGCTTTATAGAGAACGAAAAAAATTAGAAAATAATGAATTATATTTGGCTAATGAACGTAAGAGACAATTTGAGGCGCGGCAGCGTTATAGAAAAAGACTAAAAATGAACAAAAATGAAATGCAGGATGGGAATGAACAAGTGAATATTGAAGTTGCAATTAAGAATCGTAAAAGGACTGAGGCAATGAAGCGTTATAGAGAAAGAAAAAAATTAGAAAATAATGAATTATATTTGGCTAATGAACGTAAAAGACAATTTGAGGCGCGGCAGCGTTATAAAAAAGGACTAAAAATGAACAGAAATGGAATGCAGGATGGGAATGAACAAGCGAATATTGAAGTTGCAATTGAGAATCGTAAAAAAAGGACTGAGGCAACGAGGCGTTATAGAGAAAAAATAAAATTAGAAAAAAGTGAATTATATTTGGCTAATAGACGTAAAAGAGAAACTGAGATGTCGAGGCGTTATAGAGAAAGAATAAAATTAGAAAAAAGTGAATTATATTTGGCTAATAGACGTAAAAGAGAAACTGAGACGACGAGGCGTTCTAGAGAAAGAAAAATGAAAGAAAACCGTGAATTATATTTGGCAAAACGGGCTGAGG
The DNA here is from genome assembly GCA_011634705.1 of Andricus grossulariae. NCBI lineage: Eukaryota > Metazoa > Arthropoda > Insecta > Hymenoptera > Cynipidae > Andricus > Andricus grossulariae. The sequence continues at coordinate 1,683 of JAABKJ010008333.1, read as the reverse complement.
CGCAGAGGCTTTATAGACTAAAAAAAAAGAAAAGAAATGAATTGCAGAATGTGGATGAACAAGTGGATATGTTTTAAAATTGCGGGCAATGTCATAAAAAAGGGTATGTTGAAAGCATACAATTTTGTCAAATTTAAATATAATTATTTATATTATCCATGATTTTCTTTAAATAGATACTTTATTTGGCAGAATTCTGAAAAAGAGGTTCATCATTTTAGTTGCAAATTCATCCCTTTGGTTGAAACATTAACTATTTTGTTGAAAATTCCTTTTTTTTTATATTTATAATATTTTCTATTGAAAATTCAACTTCCTTTTTTAATTCACCGTGTTTTTTGTTGTTTTTGTTGAAAATTCATTTTTTTATTTTACAATTTAACTATTCCATTACTTTTTTGTTGAAAATTCATCTTTATAGGTTTAAAATTCAACTATTTTGTTCAGTCATCTATTTTGGTGAAAAATGTAAATGTTTTGTTGAAAATTCGTCCTTTTCGGATTGAAAATTCATCCCTAATGGCGGAAAAATAATCTTGGTTGAAAATTCATCTTTTTTTCTTTTCGATTTAAAAAAATCTTCCTTGGTCTATTTCAAATACAATATTTTTTATTTCTTTCCAGGAATAAAAAAAGAAAAGATGTCTGATGAGCAATTAAAGAGGAGGTTAACAGAAATTCCAAATCAAGCAGGAAAACGCCTAATAAACAGTTGTCTAATGTAAGTCTAAAAGTAAGTTACACAATTTGTTTTACATTACTTGTTATCAATTTTGCATGTATTTGCATAAAAATATTGTATTTCTTTCTTGATATTTATGTTACAGGAAAATTCAGGAAACAGACGAAAACAGGACAGACGAACCATGAAGAAGGAATTATCGATTATATTTTAAAAGAAAATGATTTTCAACACGTATTTAATTCTCAATTATCGAATTACAGAATTTTATAAAATCAAAAGTTCGTGTTTTAAATATCGACTCATTTTATATGAAAAAAAATTTAATTAATTTTATACCTTATTTCAAATATTTCTATTCTTAAAATCTATGATCTATAATTTAATATAGATATATTTCTATACTATTTTTTAAAAATAAAAATGTGTAAATTGAATGAAAAGGCTATTTTTAATTTTTATATGTGGATTTAAATTTCCCGGGTTGTCACGTCGTTTGCGCAAGGCGGTAACATTTGAATCAATTGAAACATTTTTTTATATTCTTTTTAAATAAAATGTCAGTGCTTTCAGAACTTTTTACTTAGTTTAAAAGATAAATTCTACAATTATGAGGATGATTACATCAAATTATTACAGAAATTAGTTTCTTTGGTTGAAAATATAACTATTTTGTTGAAAATTGTTTTTAATGTTGAAAACCAAGATTTTTGTTGAAAATTCAAGTGTTTTGTAGAACATTCGTCTTTTTGGTATTGAAAATTATTTTTTTGATCAGAAAATTTATTTAATCTTCTTGCAAAAAATTGATCTTTTATGTTGAATAAAAATTCATATTTTGTTGTTGGAAATTCGTTTTCTTAAATTGAAAATTAATTTTTTTTTTTAATGGAAAATGTAAGTATTTTATTTTTTGTTGAAAGTCCATATTTCCTTGTTTAAAATTCAACTATTTGGTTGAAAAATCGTTTGTTTTTTGGTAGAAGTTCAATCTTCTTGGT
>JAABKJ010008332.1:0-11475 GCA_011634705.1 Andricus grossulariae | reverse complement strand
AGACGGTCCAGCCTTTTCTCAAAATCTTATAATATAAAAATAAGTTTAACATATAAAAACAACTATCGAATTTTATATTCAGAATATTAAAGGACGGGCGACAAATACAATAGGTACGCCCGTGACTCAGAGAAGAATTTGCAATCTAGAAAATCAAATGGTGTGTAACGATGACTGCAAATTATACAATCGACGAATTTTGTACGCAAACGCAGAAATAAGTAGGGATAGCGTAAGTCCGATGTAGGTAGCCACCAGGTAATATATTCATAAATCAAGGAGAACTCAATCACTTCTTCCAAAAGGCACGGGGTGGAAAGACATGTTTGGTCTCTGCTACAATAAGAAGAAAAACTGTCAATGAAGACAGAGTACTTCATTTTGAATACATACTAAGCTTTGGAAAGGAAAGCGCACTGCCTAAGATTCTCCTTCAAGTGTCGATAAATTATTTTAATTCATTATTTTTGAAATAAAATAACAAACGTGAGTTTGTGGAAATGAAAAAACTTAACTTTGTGTAACGACTCTGCACCTTATTTAATTATAAGGACCTTTTTGTGCATGCTTGCATATTGAATTTGAAATTAATTGTTAATTGAGAATTTATTTTATTTTAAGTGAAAATCAAAATTATGTAGCTTCTCGTAACGACCCTGCACCTGATTTAAACATCAAGACCTCATTGTGCGAGTGACCTGAGAGATAAATAATAAAAGAATTATCTGTCGTAACGACCCTGCACCTTATTAACAATGAGGACCTCGTTGTGCGAGTGGAGCTTGAGGTTTAAAATAAAAAAAAACTAATGAAGGAGAATCAAAGAATTTAGTTAATAAAATTAAATAAAAGCAAAATTTTGCATATCTGTAACGACCCTGCACCTTGTTCAATCACAAGGATCTCGTTGTGCAATTATGCACAATAAAAATTTAAAGATATGATTATGTGCATTAATCTCGAATAGATCTTTTGAGAGAGATTCTTAAAATAGAATTCAGTTGATCATTAAAATACGCAATCATCTCTCCCTTGAGTGAATCCACAATCTGTCGTTTTTGTTTTAAAATAACAATTCAATTTTAAGTGGGAATTTTTATTGTGAAAATTATTCTCACACAATTGTTCTTTATTCAATTATCAAGTTTAGTTATAAAATGGTTAGAGCTAGTTTTTATATCCTATCCGTATTGGAATCAACTCATATCGTTGGTTGCAATTTACTGGACAGGAAAAAGTAAACGCAAATTGAATGAATGTCTCAATGAAAATAAATATCATTGAGATAAGTTTAAAATGCAACATTACCATTACTAAAAATTATTGTAATTTTTAGTAAATTAAGATCTTCAACTAGAATCATCCACGGCAGTTATAATTAAACTGAAAATATTATTGAACATAAGAACGATCCCCGGTAAGAAAATTTGATAATGTTATAATGTGATACATTGAATTTTAATATTTCTTACGTGAAAGCATTTGGTAAAATAGTTTAAATGCACACATTTTTAGCTGATTGATGACATATGAAAAAGTCTTGATTTTCTAGCAGCCTTATTTCAGTGAATTTTGACTTCTTAATTGTACTATACTATACTGGGGTAGTCAAAAAATTCTACTTTTGATTGTTGGTGATCAGACCCCCCTCCCGCCATATAGTATCCAAGGTCTTTCCTTTGAGGCATCTCTTACTCCACTGACCTTCTTCATTGCACATTTTTTTCAAACTATATTTGTAACTTTTATATTTCTATGGCCTTTTTTTACTTTTCGATCTAGGATTTCAATCACACATTTCCACCATTCTTCCCACAATCTGCCTCTGGGAACGCTACCATTTACTTTACCTAAATATACTTGTTTCATCGTTAGTCGTTTTTCTTTCATTCTATCAACATGTTCAAACCATCTCAACAAATTTATTTTACTCTTGTCAAACAGTGTTTCCACTACGCCACATTTTTTGAGAATCCTCTTATTACTGACTTTGTCCATTAGCTTATTTTTACCGCGTACATTGCGCAGGAATTGCATGCAAACCGCATTGACTTTACTCTCATCCTTTTCTAGGTAGGTCCGTCCTCGTTGGTGCAATTACAGAATTATATATGTCAATTTGAGCTTTGTATGTTATATTTCTACTTCTGGCAATGACTTCTGCATACTGTTATTTCACCTTTTCCTATTAATACCATAATTTTGCTTCCTGATAGAGAAGACCGAAGAGTTTAAAAAAATATTCATTGCATTTCTTTTAGCACTTAATAATATTTGAAAAATCTGTTCTTTGTAGTATAACTTTTTTCATCAACTTAATTCAAAGTTGATACAACAATATGAAAGATTTCTTGGTTTGAGACGAATCGATTGACCTACAATGTTGATACATTTTATTAAAGATTAGGGAAGTCATGGTACTTTATATATTTTTGAAATCAATTTCTATAGTAACAATTTTCTTATTCTCATAATTTAAAGTTTTGCGAGAATAGAAAAGTTGTGTTGATTCAAGACGAGTCAATTGACCTATAATATTAATACATTTTACTGAAGAGTAGAGAAGCTATGGTAATGCATAATGTTTGAAAACACGGTTTTTTATAGCAAAACTTCTTTCTCTAACATAATTCAAAATTGATGCAGAACAAAAAAGATTTCTTGATTCGAGGCAAGTCGATTGATCTATAATATTAATACACTTCATTGAAGATTAAGGAACTTATGCCCATTTATAATATTTGAAACATCTCTTTCAAACAGAAAAACTGTTTTCATCGACATAATTCGAAGTTTGCGCAGGAATAGAAAAGACTTTTTGATTATGAATTTTCAAATAAAATAATTCTGACCATTTTTCTAAAGAAATCATGAAGCTGGGGAAGGGATAGGGTGCAAAAGAACTTATCCCTTCACTTTTCCAGCTTGAAAAATTATCATTTCGAATACAAAATTTGATTTGTCTGATTTGTCTTTCTGTTTAAAATTTGTTTGTATTATATTTTTATTTTTTGTAAATTTCTATTTTTCAATTGATCAAAGTGAAGACTTTGGTTCCGCAATACTGTTCCGTCCCAGTTTGCTGATCAATCTCTCTAGCGATCACCCCAAGTGAAAAGCTAATATTCGGTCTGGTCCACAATCTCTGTAAGCTTTCGATTGACTATGCCATAACAACCTTCTTATCTGCAAAATCAAACCCGCGCACCTTCACTGTCCCAAGATCCACACCTTCTCCGTCAAAGAGGGTCTATCCATGAATATAATAAACGTATTCATGCATAAAATGAACATCGAAGAGGACATAACGCATTCTCGCCTAATATCGAACCAGTCAATCAGTTGACTGTTTGACCACAAACTCGCCTTGCTACCTACATATATTGTTTTCATTGCTCTTAGTAGCCATCTATTGTCACTGTGCTCTTGCAGGACTTCCGAAAGCTTAATTCTATCCACCTTATTAAACACCATTTTTCAGGTCAACAAGAGCACAGAAAACTGTTTTGTTTACCTTCAAACTTTTTTCCGTAATTCGTCTCAAGCTAAATATCTGATCCACACAAGATCTTCCTCGCATAAATTCTCATTAAACCTACCAGATCTTCTGTTTTGTCACCCTCATTACGCTACGAGTAAGTATTTTTCAATATATTTTGCCTATGGTACTTACTAAGCTTATATCTCTGTAATTATTGCAGTTGTTATCTTTTTTACCATTGTATATTGCGATGATAATCTCATCATAATCGCATAATAAAACCATCTACAGACAGATCCTTACCATTCTTTAAGTTCTTAATTATATCTTTAGTCAATTCACCCTTTCTATTTGTAATTCGGACTAACTTCTTCTTCTTTGAACGCGTTTTTCGTTTTCTTTCCTTCTTCTGGTTTGATTTTATCCTTGCTTTCTTCAACTAGTATTGTTAGTTTTCTGTTTTTGACCTTATAATCATTTTTTAGTCTGATTCTCTCGTCATTGACAAGACCTGTACTATTCAAATTTCTTATATACGCTTGTTTCTTTTCGTTCGTGTATTAGCGTTTTTTTAGTTGTCCTATCAAGGTGTTCGTTTATGTTGTTCGGAAATTCTATTCGCACATCCGGTTTCTCTACATTCTCTATCTTGATTTACGTTTGCTTAGTCTTCTTAATTCTCTTCCTTCTTAGCCTAAGTTCAGTACTGAAACTAAGAGGTAATGTTCCGTTCCACATTCGTAACCTCTCATAACCCAACTATTTCTTACTACCTCTCAGTCTCTCATCCGCAACTACTAATTCAATCATATTGTGGGTATCACCTTTGGACCAGGTGTACAAGTCGATTATTCAATGCCTCAGCCAAGTGTTTGTAATAAACAAGCCATTTTATAAACATAAACTAACCAATCTATCCCCATTAATATTCGTTTTCAGGCATTTTGATTTTAAAAGCCCGGAGTAAGGGGCCATACTGACCGATTTGAACAAAACAGTTTTTTTTTTTCGAAAAATGAACAAGCTGAGAGGTACCGAACACCAAAGATCAAAAGTTGAATATTTACAGGCATAAATTCCAACTATCCTGATATTACGTCATCTTAAGACTGATAATTTATTTGTCATAAATCAATTCATATATTGATGAATTTTCATTGCTCAAAACGTCACACAGTGTTCCAGAATTTTATGTTCATAAATTGCTCGAAAGTTCAATTTCTAATCGATTTTGGTGTTTTTTCTTTCAAATACCGTAAGGCTTTCAGGCATAACGTATAACTACTCTTTTTCCATTTTAGATAAAGCTATTTTTTTTATTTATTATCAGATGAAATTTTTGTTTTTTTATCACTTTTCAAAAAGTGCCACTCCTAATAAATTCAGAGGCATTATTTGAACATCCAAAAATGTACTCTGATCGTTACTTAATGAGCTCGTTACTTAACGAGTCTAGTGCTCGTAAATATGATTTGAAATGTTTGTCCGGGTCAAATTGACCCTCGGTGAACATTAAGGATTAAAACAGAATATAGATCCACATAATAACTATATGAATATAATTTATAGTGTTTTGGTGTAAACAAAAATGGCTTACAATGTCTGAATGAATAGGCTAAATTTTTCTCCTAGAATAAACTGAAAATCTCTTTTTAGTGACATCTTGTTGATATATTCTGCAATTGGAGCAAATTTTGTATTCATATAAACAATTATTAAAAACAAATGTCCGTGTTCATCATTCTTCCTTGAATAAGCTCAATTGTTTGTGCGAATTTGACTAAAAATGTCTTTCCAGTGACTTTTTGCTGTCATATATTTTAATCAACAATAAATGTTAATTATTCAAACAATTTCTATAAATGAATAAACTTTTTAAAGAAACAGTCTTTTTTAAAGGAATCGAATAAAAATATCTTGGAAATGACTTTTGGTTATCATATTTTTCAAATTGACGGCAAATGTCCATTTATCTAACAACTGGTATTTGATAAAACAGAAGGAAAAAAGGCATAAATACTCTTCAGTGATGCATATGATTTATAGAATATATTATTGACAATTTTCATTGACGGTAAGGTATTATTTCTTTATAAATATTATTTAAATAATCAAAAGTTATTGCTAATTTTAAAAATATCACAGCAAAAACTAACTGGAAAGACATTTTTAGTCGAATGCGTATATACAATTGCGTCTATCCATTAAAGAATGGTGAACATAGGCCTAAGTTCTTAATAATTATTTATATAAATACGAATTTTTGTCAAACCATTTGATATCACAACAAAAAGTCATTTTCTTATGCCATTATAAATATTTTTTTCTTACTCTTTCGCATAATAAATTATTTACACATAGTTATTATACAGATTTAAGTCCTGTTTAATGGAATGTGTAATTCTTTAGAGCAGTGGCATACTTGAAATTTATAGAAAAAAAAGTAGTTATTAAATAAAGAAGAGTTGCTTCTTCTGAAATATATAATTAGCAATTACACGTTATGCCTGAAAACCTTATGATCATTATAAAATATACTTCAAAATCTATTAAAAAGTTTAACTGTCGAGCGATTTTTGTCCAAAAAAAGAGCTTTTTGGCACCCTCTGCTTCATGTGTGAATGTACAATTGTTATTAAAGATTATAAAATTAATTTACAGAAAATTGCGCTCATGAAACAGTCAAGGGTTCGGGTTTATGGACATGTAGCGCGGAAATGCATCCATACAAAAAATATCAAGCCCTCGGTAAGTGAATTTATTTCTGTGAAGATTTGACAAAATCATATTTTTTATGTAAAGATCCGTTTAATGATCAGACACTCATTGCTAATTTTTTCCAACTCCTTTGTAAACATGAATGCTTATTTCATTATCTACTCTTCTATATTAGAATTAACATAATTGTACCTATTTTACAGTACTATGCACAACTATGAAGAGCGATTCAGACTACAACTTCCAGTGCTATAAATGTAATACATAGTAGCAGTCAACGAAGTGCACTACGTAACCAACGAATGTTCAACAATGAGTTTTTGTGTTATGTTTTTTGACTGAGATAGACCCGGGCGGAAAAATTATACACAGTAGAAAATATTACACATAATTTGTTTGATTATGCATAAACTACGTATACTTTTTCCGTGTAGGAATTCAGGGCCTAGCACAGAAAAACGCCGATCCTCAAAAGTATACCGATTCTGTATTGTTTTAAGTTGCAACAGAAATGAGACAGTGAAGAATGATAAGGTTACTAAGTTCATGTTATATTTTCACACTTAAAGTATTCTTATTTTGAGAGAAAAAACTAATTTTAAGAACCTAAAAAATGTTCTGCAAAACAAAAGACAAAAGGCAGCAGAAATCCACCGTTTATCCTTTCTTTTCTTAGTCTTGAAGAAAGAGGCATTGCCTATGCTATTTATTCGTGGTCTATCTACTTGTTCTACAGCCCATTTTCACTAGGATACTATATAAAATAGGAATATGCAACCGCCATATTGGTCCATGGGCAGTTTGCGGGAAACAATGCGATAAGCATGTAATTATACAAAATATAATTCGAATATATGGGGTCTAAAGCTTATGGTTATATGTCATTGAATTGCCTGTGAGAATTTTTTTGGAATGTTTCAGCGAAATGAGATCCAGAAAAAAGTAAGGTTAGGAACCCGTATTTTTTTAATTTAATCAAAACATTTTTTATTATATAATGTATGCATATATAAAGTTTGAAAAGATTTATCTTCCTAATAATATCATTGTCTTGAAATATTACAGCTAGCTTTACTTCAGTTTTGTTACACATCACTATTTAATTAAGTTCTAGACCAAAATTCATCTCTTAAAAATTCAATATGAAGTAAGCGATTTTGAATTTCGCGGAGAACCAAGCTGGCAGCTTGCATATTCCCATCTAATATAGTAACTTTCCCTCACGCAACTGAGGGATCGTCAGTCTGCTGCCGTCAAATCTTGCTAGCAGGAGGAGACCTTTGTATCTCATGAGAAATATAATACGAAAAATAAACATTTTTTAATATTGCAATTACTAATTTAGAAACATTTCATTCGAAATCTGCGTTCTTTGGTGATTCTAACGGCATGTTATTTGCCCTAATAAGTTGAAAATTAGAATACGTACGATATGTTATGTGCGTTAATAGGTTGAAAATTTAAAGTGTGTTTAAAGTTAAGTTTGAAGTGTGTTTCAATTTAAAGTGTGCCGATAGGCAACTTATATAAAAAATTTGCCAGGAACTTTTTCAAAACAGAAAACATTTTTATCAATAATAAAAAATTAATCCTTTCCGTATTTTTCAAGTTGCAAATGTCTCCTAGTAACTTTCCGGTCTTAGCATGTTGCTAGACACCCTGTTTTCAAAAAATCTTTTAATATAACAGAAATTTCTAATAATGCACTTATTTTAATTTTCAACTTATTAGGGTAATTGATATATTGCTGGAGTCGCCAAAAAAAAATAGATTTTGTATATATAATTTCTGAATTACCAATTACAAAATTTATAAAGAAGTTGTTTTGTATTTTACTCCTCATTAGGTGCAAAGGAAAGAACAAGGACCAGCTGAGAAGGACAGGCAGAAGTATTCTGCCGGTCACTCAGCTGCGTAAGGGAAAATTGTGTAATGAAGGTAGAGCAAACCGGTAGATGGCGATCGAATGGGCATCGCTCTGTAGAAAGACAAATTATTTGAAGGATCGGTTCTGCGTGGGGTAATTTAGCTTTTTGTCGATGGAATGGCAGTTTTTGATCTACTGTTCTGAAACAAATATGATTTTTTTCAGAGCTAAGAATAAAAACCATTTTGGTTTCTCACTAGTAGATCAAAAACCGTCATGCACAGAAAAACAGCGGGATCATTTTCGTTGCAGCTTATTTGTTACGCACTCGAAATAAGATTTTTTTTTTCAAAATGAGAATACACCAAGTGGTAAACTGTAAAATGAACATAGCTGCGTTGACCTTCTGCGGTGTGTCATTTTTGTTGCAACTCAAAACAACACGAAATCAGCGTAATTTTGAGGATCGGCGTTTTTCTGTATGCCATCGCCAAAAAACTATATAGAATGTTCAAAAAGTATACAATTAACAGATATTCTTTGTGTCAACCTAATACGCAATTTTTGAAGAGACAATAAAAAATCTGATTTCAAATACAAACTTTGTGGAGAATTTCTGGTCCGATCAGTAGGTCCTGAATACCCAATAAACTACCGCTATTAATAGATTTCGATTAAATATTTGCATAATATTAAGAATGCATATATATATATATATATATAATTGATGTTTATATATATATATATACATACATATATATATGTAATATTAAGAATGTAAGAAATGCTCCACAAATGTGCTGCGAAAAGAATGATCTTGGTATTTTCGTATGGGTAGAGAAATCGTGTGTCAATTTTTCAATGTCTGGAAAACAAAGGACAAAAGGCAGCAGAAATCCCCCGTTCAACAAGAATTGTTGAGTTCGTTGTGGATTTGTCCAAGAAAACTATTATTAACTATATTCGTTTATTTGACAGGGCAATCTGCTTTAGAAATATCTGTTTAAAAATCGTTCTGATAATCGTAGAAAAATATCACCTTCGTTGAATAAATACATTTTTATATAATATTATTGTAAACTGATTATTATACTGGTGACCCTTAATATAAAACAGAATGTGTTTCAATAAAAGAAGCTATATTGTTAACAGAGATTTCTGATGACGCTTCTTATTTCACCAAACATACCAGGTCCTTATATTTAAAAAATCTGAAAAAATCGGGAGAAATCCTTGCAAGAAAAAAATAGGCTTTGATTAGTGAAAATTACATTTTCACTGAGGAAATAATCGAAAGTGTTCTTTGGATACTAAATTTTTACCACTTTCTCAAAAAAGAAATAATACTAAAAAGCTACACAATAAACATGAACAAAAGATCCTACTGAATCATACATTTTCATTCAAAAGTGGATTTTTTATTGATAAAAATTGACCAACTATAGATTCTATAGCATCACTATTAAACCAAAATGGATTAATTATCGTTTTACTGAATACTGAATAATCATTTGAACCAAGTAAAAAGTATGCTTCCGATTCAGGCTTCACTAGCAATTATACGCGCGCTACAGTGCGCACGAAACATTGCATTGTCAATATTAATGATGCAGAAATATATATAAGGTTATTATGAATCTAATTGTACATTATATAATTTTTATCACTGAAAAAAAAGAATTTGAAAGGTATGGTTTTATTATTATTGGAATTTTTTCTACAGATTAAAGTAGAAAGTATCTTAAAAAATTGAAAACATACCTCAAAAATTTTTCATTCTTAATGTTTTTTCGGCATTTTTTCATCATGAAGAATTTAAATTTAATGTTAATATATAGTCGTCTCAATTCCTTGAATTTATTTAATTCTGGGAATTCGTAGCATTTCCTGAATTCTGAGAATTCTCTGAATTACAAGGACTTCAAAATAATTCAGATAAATATAAGGAATTCTGAGATTTAAAATAATTTAGAATATTTAAGGAGTCCATTACATTTAGCGTAAGTTTCAATGTTCACGTGTACCAATGAGCTGAGCTTTTTGCTAATATATGTTCCAAAAATTTCACTTCACAACTATTTCCTCCGTGCCAGAATCTAAAAATTGAAAAGCAGAGTATAAGCAAAAATTCGCATTTTGCTAGAGACAGAACTATTTTTCTAAATATTTCTTGCGCTGCAACTGATGAGATTTTAAATTGGTCTTACTTGTATATATGTTGCGGACAATACGCGAAGGTCAAGCATTTCGCGTATTGCCCGGTCAATACGCGAAGTGCCTAATGCCGTTAGTCAAAACCCAAAGTAAGAGCAGATTTCGAGCTTTGCCCAAGGTACGTTGGTCAACATACGAACTGCCCAACACCGAACAAAATAAAAAAATGTGAAACTTTTTCAAATTATACGAATTTTTTTGTATACTTCTGTTAAATGAAATATCAAAAACCTTTAATAATAATTGACATCTTTAATGAGCTAGCCTTCAGTTTTAGAAAAGATAGCATCAATTAGATCTTGTTATAATTAGCCCTACGACTTATATTCAGATTTTTTTTAACAAAAATTTAAATTTTTGAGAAAAAGTTACAATTTCTTTCTCAGAGTCTAAACTAGACAAGGCGATTGAAAACGAGCAACATGTGTGAACGTCGGCGAAGAAAGGGACCTAAGGCGGAAAATATCGATTTTTAGTTTTTCACACCAATCGATAGTTTTTGATTTGCTCTCTTGTAGTAAAAAATATTATACCTGCATCTAAAAATTAGAACAAGTTGATAAGTACATATATCCAGGTAGCCTATTCACTAGTGGCGGGAAGATAGATGGGAAGTTAGATAGGCGCATAAACGAGGGTCAGAAGGTTATCGGTAGAACAGTATTCATTCCCATAAGTGAAAATATATCGATAAAAGCTAAAATAGCAATACATAATTCTATATTTGTACCGACTGTGCTATACGGTAGCGAGATATGGACCTGTCAAGAAAAGGATAAGAGTAAAATTAACGCGATTGGCATGAAACCTCTGCGCACAATTTGCGGGAAACACTGATGGACAAAGTGGGAAACGACATAATACACAAAGAATGTGGTGGAAAAGAGACAATGGTTGACACATGGGAAAGAAATAAGTTAAAATGGTTCGGACATGTTGAAAGAATGAAAGATGAACGTCTAACGAAACAAGTGTATAAAGTTAAAGGAAATGGCAGTATGCCCAAAGGCAGACCGCGGAAAGAATGGTTAGAATGTGTGAATGAGACCTTAATCCGAAAATACATAAGAAGCCATAGAAACAGGAGAGCTTGCATGAAAAAATGCATGGAATTGAAGGAAGCTAGAGAAGTATGCCAGGACAGAAAAGTATGGCGACAAATAGTTTATAAAAAGAATGTGAGTAGAGTGAATGA
>JAABKJ010008331.1:0-11475 GCA_011634705.1 Andricus grossulariae | reverse complement strand
ATCCTTGTTTAACGCCTTGCACAATATCGAAACAGTCACTCAGTTTCCCATTTACCCTTACACTCGCTTTACTGCCTTTCAAAAATATTGGAAAGAATAAGAGAGGTGGGGTTTTCCAAAAAATATTTTTTTTTCATTTTTTCGAAATGGAAAAGAAACAATATAAAGTATTATCTGGAGAATCCTGCCTCATTTATTTTATCCCATATTTTTTCACATTTTCTGCTTATATGAGGAGGATATCCTATCAGCTTTATGTGGGATAAAACTATTTTTAAGGTGCAAGTTATCGCAAAAAAAAATATATATTTTTCATGGGACCTTTTTAGACGTGCAAACTTTTATCTTAACATTTTTTCGTATCTGTGTTTTGCGAGAAAAATGTGAAAATGCGATTTTATGAAGAAAAAACATACTTTTCATATTTGCAGAAAACCCGCCGACATTTTGGTAATTTTTTAAACATTTTTAAATTTTCCGGCGGATTTCAAAATAAGGCGATAAACGCTAATACCAGAAGCAGAAATAAGACGATAAATATATCATTTAATTTAAAAGTTACAGAGGTTTAATGAAAAAAAAAATTGATTTTTGTTTTAAACAAAGCAAAAAATCAAATACGCACAACTTTGTTACTTATTAACTTATTTACGTGACCCTTCAATTTTAAATTGAGTATTTTAAAAAGTGTCCTATATCAAATTGAAAGCCTCAGTAGTTGAACAATTGTTTAAATTGTGATTGGTTAGAATTTCAATTTTTTGAATGTTCAATGTTGAAGGCTATAAGGCTATAATTGAGTATTATGTAAGCATTTTTCAGGTCACTTTTAAGCCTATTATTTTATTTGAATGTAATAGTATTTTTTTATCATAAATAATAATTACTCCATACATTATATTTCGTAGAATTTTTAAATAACGTAAAGCAGAACTTTTTTAAAAATTCGCAGCAACAGATTACTTTTTGTTCAATTTTTAATATAAAATTTAAGAATCTTGAATGTAATAAATTGTGAAGAATGAACGTAGACATTTTTTTAGGAATTATTAGGGACACTGCGCCAAAAAAAAAAAAATTAAATTTCCTGGACTTGGAATAGCGGCAAGATTTAAAACTGATTTTTTCAGACGATGCGAAATCTTACAGATGATTTCAATTTCCTCTCTCCCCTCCCCATGTAAGAAACAATAAGGAATTACGAAGATCCTTTCTCTCCACCACCCTGACTGCTTACGTAATACTTGAACGGTCCCAAATTTAATTTGTTTCGTTTTAATAGGAAAAAGCTTTTTAAGTTTTGTTAAAAATTCCAGTTTGAAACGAAGTACGAAGTAGTTCAATTTTCAACGTTTTGAAGGTATGACTTCAGCCAACTGGACGAGATTTGCTTTAAGGGTCGCTTTTATCGAAACTTGCGCAGACTAAAGTTTGATTTTTTCCATCTCGTCATTCACCCCATTTACCCTACATCTATATATAAGAAGGCTTAGATCCTACCACCGTTAGTTTCCCATAGAGAAAGCTTTATAGTATATGGTTTCTTAAAAGAAAAATCGAAACTTACAATTTGATAAAATATAAGTTTGAAAACCCCGTGCTCTGAAGAATATAAAGAAATAATTGATAAACAAGTTTAGATGCATTCTATTGAATGGAAGAAAGGAAGTTAGTCTCATTAAATAGATCCGAGAAAAGCAGTAAGTTACTAAAATAATGTTAATGACAGAATCCATTTAAAAACTGCAGATTCTACACTTGAAGTCGAAGAATCTCTTGGGGATAAAATATGTTATTTTTTAAAGGAAATTAGGCGATACATATTTTTCCGTTTGCAAAAAAAAAAAAAAAAATTATACGAAGTTATGCGTATTAGAATATTATACTTTGTTTTTCAATCCATCACAAATGTTATCTTCAAACTATAACTTTTGACTTAATTAAGATATTAATCTTTTTCTTTTTGATTGTGATAAGAGTTTTTTGTCAATTTTCTGAACAAAAAAAAACCTACACTTACATTTTGTGTTAATTTTTAGTAAAATTTATACTTTCTTAAGGAAGAAATCTTGTGAGTTTAATTTGGGCTAAAAATTTTGCTGTCAAGGAGAATTTTTTTGACATAAAATCGAATTTTCTCATTTTTCTCGCAAACAACGAAAGATACGAAAAAATTTTACGATAAAAGTTTGCACGTCTGAAAAAGTTATATGAAAATACCTCTTTATCTTTTGCGGTATCTTGCATCGTTTACGAGAAAAATTCAAAAATTATATTTTTAGAAAAAAAATTCTCCCGGCCTCAAAATAGTTTAACCATTATAAAGTTGATATGATGTCTCTCTTCTATGTAAATTTGAATAAAATAAATATGAAATGAATGAATGACTAAAATTTGAAGAAAAAAATATAAAAGATTTTCTGGAAAATCCCACCTTTTTTATATTTACCCATACTTTTTTTACAATTTGTGCTTATATGGGGAAGATATCGTATCAGTTTCATACTGGCTAAACCATTTTTGAGTTCGGGACAATTTTTTTCCCATAAAAATACAATTATTCAATTTTTCTCGTAAACGATGCAGAATTCTTCTGGCCACAAAATTTATTTAGCCCAGATAAAACTAACAAGACGTCTTCCTTATGAAAATACAAATTCAATTTTTGTTGAGAAAAGCGGTTTTTAATATCATCAGAAAAACCACCGACATTTTGTTAAATTTGAACCTTTTTTCAATTTCCCGGGGGATTTCGAAATAAGATTAGGTATTTTCACTTCAACTACCAACTAACTTCAGTTCGATGAATGCTGAGGGGAAAACAGTGGATCAAATGCATGGGGCACTACTTTATTTTCGTAATATCTTCGTAATGAATAATAATTATTATCATTTTATTATTTCATTAAATAGATCTTACAAAATACAAACTTTTTTTCAAATACACTTATATAGAAAAAATTAGTTTTTACGAAGATAATAGCAAAATAGGGCAAATATGACCGAATCCGATGAATTTGGTCCATTGTTTTCCCCTCAGCACTCAACGAAGTGAAGTTAGCTAGTAGTTGAAGTGAAAATACCTCATACCCAGTGTGCGAATTTCTTAGTCTTTCATTTAGTCTGACCATAACGGACAAGCTGCTTATGCAGTACACGTGGCTTGGTAGTAAGACGCACGAAAAGTTTGTAGACAGTAAAGTCTCTAAAGTAATATATGGTATGTCTTTCTTCTTTAATTTGAATAATATATAATAAATATTTTCAACAGAATAGATTTTTGTTTGTCAGTTTCTGCCAAAAACTGTCCATGTTTTCCTGGTCCCCGGGATCAAAATGGATTTCGCTCGGAATTGAAAGAGGTCATGCGCGCAACAAAACAGCGTTACCGCTATTCCTTGACAAATCTCAAGGAAACGAAGGAGGAAGAACAAATTGTGATCGAGGACGAAATCAGATTGGATCTGGAGAAAAATGAGGGCAACGAAGAGAGCGACGACTCAGAAGATTACGAAGACGAGGACGGCGATGATGAGGTCGACGGTAATTAGAAGTGGTAATTTGGCATTTAAGTAAGAATCAGGGAATCGAGAGAAACATCTATTTCATTTCTTTACTGCAGTTGAACCAAATTACTTTCCACAAAATTTAATTCTTTTATCTCAAGTTTTGGACTATATCAATAACTGGAATTGAATGAAATTGATTGGATTGAAAATTTTTATTACAATCTGTCATAGTAACGAAACGTAGCAAAAGTTTCCCTCGGTTCCCTGCACTCAAAACACTGTTTGTTGCATAATTAAGAGTTTATTTATGTAAACCTCGTTGCCAGTTGGCATTTAAATTAGAATCAGGGAATCGAGAGAAACCTCTCTTTCATTTCGTTACTGCGGTTGAACGAAATTACTTTTCACAAAATTTAATTATTTTTTCTCAAGTTTTGGACTAAATTAATAACTGAAATTGAATGAAATTGATTGGATCAAAAATTTGTATTGCAATCTGTCGCAGTGACGAAATGTAGCAAAAGTTTTCCTCGGTTCCCTGCACTTAAAACAGTATTCGTTGCATAATTAAGATTTTATTTATGTAAACCTTATTGCCAGTTGGCATTTAAATTAGAATCACGGAATCGAGAGAAACCTCTCTTTCATTTCGTTACTACGGTTGAACGAAATTACTTTTCACAAAATGTATTTCTTTTATCTCAAGTTTTGGACCAAATTAATAACTGGAATTGATTGGATTAATTTTTTTTTTTTTAATTTTATACAAACTTGTATACAAAAATTGCCTTGAAATGATTGCCTTAAATTGTATAGAAAAATATAGTAGCATCTCATATAAAGAATTCCATCTTGTTTTCACTTCTTTAATGAGTTTCAAACATTCTGATTCTTCTTTCTTCCACTCTTTCAAGTGCAATTCTTTTAATTCTTCAGTGTCTCTCTCTCTCTCTCTCTCTCTGCTTCTGAAGAAACCAACGATTTTCTTGATTTTTTTCATGGTTTCTTTAAATGGTAGAATTGCAGGAACGGAATCATTAACATCATGAAGCTCATCATCGTCGCTGTCTTCTTTATCTGGCAGTGTTTGAGGCTCATCGTCTTCGCTGGACTTATAGACTCCAAGGGCATTTGTCACGGCTATATATAAATTATGTGCTAAACAGGCAATATGCTTGTTTTCGACAAATACTTTTTTAAAGGCACCCACAATATTTGCCCCGTTAATTTTTATCACAGCTATTACATTTTCCAAGTTTAAGATCCATTCTAAGCAAAGATCTGTAAGAATTGCAGACAAATTTTCTATTGTTTTTCTTTGTGACATAGGTTTCGCCCCAAGGATCACGGATTTCATTTCTATTCCTGTAGAATTAATATATACATTATTTAGAATAAATTTGTGGAAGGTAATTAATGGAGTAGATTTTTGGCTTTCAGGTCCAAAATTATTAAATTCAACTATTGAATTGTAGAACCAAAGGAATAAGAAAAAGAGATATATAGAATAAACGTACCATCCATATAATGTACAGTGAGTCCAAGATAACTTTTGTTCGTCATAGAGTCAGTCCAAAGGTCTTTTTTTTCGAGGCGAGAAAAGTTTTTAATTTGGCCTGTAAGACACTATACTTCCTTTCCATCATAGAAGTAAGTGTTTTCTCACAAGGCAATTTGTATAGGGGCTGGAGAACTTTTACGAATTCTTTAAAGCCTTTCCTTTCTGTCAATGACAGAGGTAATTTGTCAATCGCCATCATGTAAAGAAGAGTGTCCATGACCTTCACATAACGCTGGCCTCCACCTGAAATTTAATCACAGAAAATGTAGAATATATATTAGATTATACCATAAATTGATCAATATTATCATTATCAAAACTTAATCGATGAATCTGATTGAAAACAGAGAAAACATTGAAAACACAACTTACGAGAGAAGGAAGTTAATTTTTCCATACAAGTGTTCAAGGCTTC
This sequence comes from Andricus grossulariae, assembly GCA_011634705.1. NCBI lineage: Eukaryota > Metazoa > Arthropoda > Insecta > Hymenoptera > Cynipidae > Andricus > Andricus grossulariae. The sequence goes on along the minus strand of JAABKJ010008331.1, from coordinate 5,990 downwards.
ATGAGTTATAGGCCTGGGAGCGTCCACTGACTCTGTATTTGTTGAATTCATGACATGTTTGATGTCATTTGTTAATAGCATATTTCATCTTAGATAACAAAGAAGAGATGTAGAGAATATTTTAAAATTTGAAGGTAAAATATGCATACAATTACACATAACCTCAAAACTGAATAATCTCATGATTTATTATAAAAATGTGAAAAATTATCACAATAAAAAAATATTCGTTTCGTATAAATTAACTTTGTAAATACAATTTATGTTTTAATAATAAACTCGCAGAAATGAAATTCCAAAGGTTCCAAAAATTGTATTTTTATTTATTGTAAAATTTCAATTCCAAAAACTTATAAAATTACTTTCTTCAGAATAGTCAATTTACTAATTCGAAAAGGAAAAACATCACTTTCAATGTGGTAGTTTTTTCTTTTCAAATTAGTAAACTTTCTACTCTGAATGAAGTAATTTTAGAATTTTGGGTATAATTACCAAAACGTTAGTGATAAAGTTACAAGAAATTTGTTTACAGTAATGAACATATATTCCAATTTTGAGGTTATGTTTATCCCTGGATCATGCTTGATTTTATTTAGATGTATAAGAAATGAAATTAAAAACTAAGGCCTCATCTCACGAGAAGTCGAAGCAATTGGCTGTACATAATTGTCAGGATTAGAATTGCTGGAATCAATCTTCCGTTTTTTGGAGTCTTTGGCGCTTCCGAATAGCTCAATTTGGTGAGCTGTTTTCAAATGTTTCTGCATGGAAGAAGTACTGTTTCAGTAACTCAATTCCAACTGACACTTTAAACACCGCACTTTTTTACCAGTTTTAAGGAAATATTGCCAAACTTCACTTGGAGGAGCCATTCTTATTCCACATCAAAGAGAAATTTGCTCACGCACAAACACTAAAACTGTACACGATCGACACGATTGACGATACACGACACAAGCTGACAAAAGCATGACGCAACTGACGCAACGCAAGTTTATGAAGAAAGAGACAAACTTATCCGACGACCCACTTGAAAAATGAGAAAGTCGATACGAAGACAGGAATCCATCCAACAGAAAAGATTTCCAATGAAATAACCGAAACACGCCAGTAACCAATCACAGATAACCAAACAGAACTTTGTTTAAAATATTTATTTAAATAGTGGATACTATTTATTAATGAAAATGTATTGTTCAAATGATTTTGAAATTGTTGTTTGTCGAAAGTTGTGTTTCTAGGTGTTAAAAATACATCTTCCTCGAGGAAGTTGACTTAAGAAATGAAATCTAAGATACCCGGATGATTTTTGAAAGTTGTCCAATCGCTTTAAATACATCTTTGTCCGGAAATTTAGTTAAAAAAATAATATTTAAAACACTTTTATGTTTGCTTTTTTTCAAGATCTTGTCGATCTAACAATTAATCTTTGTAGTCCAGGTGTCAAAAATACCTCTTCCTCGACGAAGTTCCGGTCCAAATAAAAATTTAATACACTTCACTGGATGTTTGAAGATCTCATTCCATTAGGTCATCTTGGTAGTCCAGGTATTGAAATTACATCTTCCCCGAGAACGTTTGGTCAGGAACTGAAATGTAAGATACCCGGATGACTTTTTGAAGGACTCTTCGTACGAATAATTAATTCTTGTAGTCCAGGTATTAAAAATACATCTTCCATGAGCAAGTTTGGTTAAGACTAAGAATTTAACATTCCCGGATGATTTTAAAATGGTCTCGTCGTACTAAAAATTAATTCTGGTTATCCATGTGTTAAAAATATATCTTCCCCGAGGAAGTTTGGGTAAGACTAAGAATTTAACATTCCCGGATCATTTTAAAAAGGTCTCGTTGTACTACAAATTAATCCTGGTTGTCCAGGTATTAAAAATACACTTTCCCCGAGATAGTTTGTTTAATACTAAGAATTTAACATACCCGGATGATTTTAAAAAGGTCTCGCCCTACTAAAAATTAATCCGTGTTGTCCAGGTATTAGAAATACATCTTCTTCAAGAAAGTTTGGTTAAGAGTTTAAGTCAAAGATACCCTGATGATTTTATAAGGGTATCTTCGTACTAAATATAAATCCTAGTAGTCCAGGTATTAAAAATACATCTTCGCGGAGGAAGTTAGGTTAGGAATTGGATTCTAAGAAACCCGGATGCTTTTATAAGAGTCTCGGCATACTAAAAATTAATCCTGGTTGTCCAGGATTAATACCTGGACTAACAGAAAAAATTCTTAGTACACGACGAGACCTTCTTAAAATCATCCGAGTATGTTAAATTTCAATTCTTAACCAAACTTTCTGGGGAAAGATGTATTTTTAATACCTGGGCTAACAGAAATAATTCTTAGTACACGACGAGAACTTTTTAAAATCATCCGAGTATGCTAAATTTCCATTCTTAACCAAACTTCCTCGAGGGAGATGTATTTTTAATACCTGGACTACGAAAATTTATATTGCGTAAGAAGAGACCCTTATAAAAGCATACGGGTATCTAAGAATTAAGTTCTTAAACAAACTTCCTCAGAGAAGACGTATTTTTAATACCTGGACAACCAGGATTAATTTCAAGTACGACGAGACCTTTTTAAAATCATCCGGGTATTTTAAATCCTTAGTCTTAACCAAACTTCCTGGAGGAAGATGTATTTTTAATATCCGGACTATCAGAATTAATTATTGGTACGAAGAGTCCTTCGCAAAGTCAACCTGGTATCTTACATTTCAGTTCCTAACCAAACTTCCTCGGGGAAGATGTACTTTTAATACCTGGACTATTTAATATATTTTATTTATATATTTTATTTAATATTATATATTAATTTATATAATGATATATACATTTATATAATTATTTTAATACATAATATAATATAATAATTTATATACATATATATAAATATATATACATTTATATAATTATATAAATAATTTATATATTTTATATGGACTATTTAATACCTGGAATGAGATCTTGAAACATCCAGTGAAATGTATTAAATTTTCATTTGGACCGGAACTTCGTCGAGGAAGAGGTATTTGTGACACCTGGACTACAAAGATTAATTGCTGGATCGACGAGATTTAAAAAAAAACATAAGGGTGTTTTAAATATTATTTCTTGAACTAAATTCCCGGACGAAGATGTATTTAAAGCGCTTGGACAACTTTCAAAAATCATTCGGGTATCTTAGGTTTCATTTCTTAAGTCAACTTCCTCGAGGAAGATGTATTTTCAACACCTAGAAACACAACTTTCGACAAACAACAATTTCAAAATCATTTGAACAATAAATTTTCATTAATAAATTGTATCCAGTATTTTAATAAATATTTAAAACAAAGTTCTGTTTGGGGGTTTCGGTTGGCATCCTCAGTAATAATATACGCATATCGCCATCTGTTGCTTCATTATGTAAAGAAACCACCTCCCTTTACCGATCTTTGCGCTATTTAACAAAGAAACACCGTTCTTGTATTCATAAATTGTCTGCCCGTCGTTGCAGGCTCTAAATTTAGCGTTATTCTGACAAAATTTCATTCTGGCAAATTCGAGTTCTGGAAATCGATTCCCTACCAAAAGATCGATCTTTTGAATCGATTCTTTGCGAGTCGATTTTCTATTGGATCGATTCTTTACCCCCAGAATCGAAGAAGCGATTCTTTCATTTTTATTTATTTATCTGTTCATTTTATAGTTGCGTGACCACGGCGTACATTTTTTATCTTTATTGCTCCTATAATTTTTTTGTGCCGCAGACTTTATCTCAATCCAAGCACAAGCGCAAACCGCGCTCAAAATGTTTATTACCAAAGTTTCGAAATAGAATAGACCTCTTTTTCTATCCTTCATTTTTAGAAAGAGAGGTCCAAAACTTGTTATCGCGTCAAAATTGCATGTATAGGGAGCCATCTGATTGGTTGACTTTTTTTTACTTGCGAGTGGCGAGATCATAGTTCGTTCGACCATGACAGACTAGTATATTTGAGTATATTGTACTAGACAGAAGCAAAGATATTATCTTTGATAGATGAAAGAATAAGGTAAATATGATTATATTTATATATTAGTTGTTCGAGTCTCAGATTTTCGTTTGAATTGTAATGCGGTACTTTTTATATCCAATATCCGATTTCATCTCGTTCGTTTTACACCTCCTGTGATTGCCTGCACTTTATATTCCAACAGCATCCAACAGCATTTATAAATTGAATAAATGTAATGATTTATAGTTAAATATAAACTATTTAGGACATTTTTACATCGATCTTAAAAGATCGATTCTTCTGATTCGATTTCTTTGCTGAATCTATCTTAATAAATTCGATCCTGGATCGATTCATGAATCGATTTTTTCGAGAGAATCGCCCATCCCTAGTGGAAAGCTATTCTTCACGCATGCCCCGTACTGCCCGGGCCATTGTCGGGAGCATGGGTGTGTGTGGGAGATGCCTCGAAGTGGCTGTCGGATGAATCGGCGTCTGTGGTAATAATCAAATCTAGTGTTTTCTCTGTGAAATAAAGTGTTTATCGAGCTTTTAGCCACCAGTGCTCCGGTGCTCGAGGCCATTCTCCTGTCTCTCCGGGGTTGACTGCAGCGGCAGGCAGGCCTGGGGTGCGGTGAGTAACCTACAATTTCCGCCGGCCGGCGCGGGCCATTTTTACAGGGCCACGTGCTGATACTTATTTAATATTTTCTTTTCTATTCTTATCTCCTACAATCTTAGATTCTGACCTTTCAAAGTTTCTGAAGGCATGGCCTCCTTGAATGGATTCTTGTCGGGTGACGAGGACACTTCCACGAAGGAACCCCCTCACCACCACTTACCCTACTCTCATACAGGATGTTAAATCTGGCGCGAAAGCTCTCATGTTCATGACGGGCAACGCTTCCAAAATCAGAGGAAGAAGCCTCGAAAGAATTAGCGATGTCAAATCGCACTTCAAACGTGCCAAAACGCGCTTAGGAACCCAAAGTAAAACGGAAAATACTCTCCTCTCCAATCACAAAATCGATGACTCGGCTATGGAGACGACAGAGATAACTGGCGATGACAAACTGGACCCGACAGTGACAGCTGACGGTGGCAAGCCCCACACGAATTTAACCCCTGATGCTCGATACTTTCAAAACAACTCGGTTCCACACATGGGTTCTCAATCCATTACCGACTCCAACTTCGGTGACCAAAGAGCCACTAACTCGCTCCCTAAAGTTAACAACCAGCTTCGTTACAGCGAATTTGAATCGGGCGAGTGCCCAATCATAATTCGACGCGAAATTAACTCTGATAACGCGAAAAAAGATCTTGCTGCCGATACGACCGGTCGCCTTTTACAGAGATACTTCCATGGCCATATTAACTATGTTCGTAGCAGTGGCTTCGGGAAACTCAAAGTCATGGCAAAGTTCGCCGAGTCAGCTAATATGCTGCTTCAAAAAATCCCCAAAAAAATCATCGGCTTAACAACCCTCATCCCAGCCAGTTTTGCAACTTGCCAGGGTGTCATTCGCGGCATATCTCATGAAATTTCCAGGGAAGAGATTATTCAGAACCTTCAGGTCTTAGGTCCACTTAGGGATAGAGTCACGATTCTGAACGCTTTCCGTTTAAATAGAAAAATCGAAGACCCCGAAACTCAGGAAATCAAAGTTGAATCCTCAAAAACTGTTCTCATCACTTTCAAAGGAACTTGCCTCCCAGAGAGAGTTTCTCTCTTCTTGGCCTCTTTTCAGGTTGACTCCTACATCCCTCAACCAAGACTGTGTCTTAATTGCCTTCGATTTGGGCACATCAGCAAACAATGTAAATCCAGCCAACGTTGTAAACGCTGTGGATCTTCGGATGCCCACACCGACTCCAACCCCTGCCCTAACGAGACAAGTAAGCCCAAATGCGTAAATTGCAAGGGCGATCACATGCCAACATACAAAGGTTGTCCGGAATTCATTTTCCAAAGCGAGCTTCGTCTTTT
>JAABKJ010008330.1:0-11476 GCA_011634705.1 Andricus grossulariae | reverse complement strand
CCTTCATTCACACTTGCACTTTCACCCCAGTCCCCTTACTCACCACACCCTCACCGTCCTCACTCAACTTTTCACTTGTCCCCAGCCAAAAAATGATCGCACTCGAAAAACACCGTGTAACCTCTATCGGTACTGGAAACGGATTCCTATTACAAAATATCGCTTAATTTTTATATAAATCATCAAACAAACCAGCAAGACATTTTTGGTGACTGTTGCCTTATTGTTCGCCAATTTCTTCGAAAATTCGATATTTTTGAATATCCCCCTCCATCTTTTTTAGTCGCATTCATTTTCTCGATGTTTGATATCTTCATACCTTCAATGACTTTGTCCTGTTGATTAATTTGTAAGGTCTAACTCATCTCTGTTAGCTGTAAAATAATGGCAATTTTACAAATGTACAGATCTTTTTTTGGGTGAACAACTTTTGTTCATTAATTTTTTTCCGTACCTTGCGTCGTTCTTCCAAAAAATTTTTTTTTTTATCGTTAATGTTATTTTTCACTATTAAAATAAAAACCATGCATCCTTCCAAGAAGCAAATTATTACAAATTTGTAGCTGCTTTTTGGATGAACAAATTTTGTATATCTATTTTTGTCGTAGCTTATTTCAGTCGTCCGAAAATGTAATATTTATACTTTAAATGTTGTTTTTTACGAATAAAACAAAAACTACGCGACCTATCAACAAGTGACGAATAACAAATTTGTAGATATTTTGTGGGTGCATAATTTTTGTTTATTCATCTTTTCTTGTATCATTCATAGCTCGACCGTAAAATGGAATTCTTGATTTTTCGATATTATTTGTGCGATGAAAATTGGAATTTTCGATTTTTTTCAAGAAAATTCAAAAAGTTCTCATGACAATCTTGTAGGGCGTCCGAAAGCAACGTTTTTCTTTTGGTGACATTTTTTCATATCGTTGCGTTGTTTGGCTTAAAATGTCAATTCGTTTGAAAGTTATCGTGCTAACAGATTAAAAATCCAGAGACACATACATACATAGATGCACACATACAGGAATACATGCATACAGGCTCATTCGCGAAAACCCGTTTTTCGGGTTCAGCTTCAAAACTTCGACATTCCACAAAAAAAAGGGGGAGGGTAGTCAAATTTTGCACAAATCTAATACCTCCTCTGATGAGAATGTAAAAAACTATCATAATATTTGAAAATTTTAGACTGTTTTTTTAAGAGTTAACAAATCTATAACTTCAAAGTCATCACATTTTTTAATTCTCTGACATTTTAAAATTATGTATTCATATTATGCTAGATTTATTAAAAATTAACAAATTGCTTACATACATATGAAAGTTTCTTTGAAATTTAGTTTCCAGTTTTTGCTTGATGCTTTGTTTTTTCGTTGGTCATGTTGTTCTTCCACGTAAGGCTTGTCGTTAAACCTGGTTGTTTGCTTTCTTTTGGCCCAAGATTTTTTCCTCCCTGTTCGGGCTGGTTTTTCCATGATCACTGATATGATTATTTAACAATAAATAATTACGAGCAACGCGCGCGTATTTCTCGAAATTGTCACGCGATGCAAACAGGACGTTTTTCCTCCAGTGCTTCCAACGCGCGCTGATTTGAAATATAAAAAAAAAAACAATTTGTTTATTTATCATTAATAATTAAAAATAATTATATTTGAACATGGTCATGTGGTACGTGGATGGGTTTAAATATATTCTGAGTATTAGGTTAAAAAATATAATGAGTATTCAGTAAATAAAAAATATGTTATTTAATGTAATCTTTTTTTATTTTTGAAATTATGTTTACTAATTTATCCTTTCAAAATTTTGTACATAAATTCAAATGCATATGCAAATGTTATTACAGGTACCTTTCAAAATATTGAACTTCTATTTAACTAGAAATTGTAATTCAAATTTTACAAAAGTTGAATATTAAATAGAAACTCAGTTGAATTTATTTTGAGACTTTCAAAAAAGTATATTATGTAAAAGATAATTTTTTTTTTAATCACCAGCACAGATGTTAAATTTATTTTTGATTGTAAAGCATCGAAGCGTTTCAAACTGATTTTCAGTTTCTTTTCAAGATGCGACAAATAAAGAAAATTTCGAAGATTTTAAAAAATCTAAAAAAAAAAAATAAATATTATAATATTATCTTGATTAATGAATTAATTTAATTAATTGAATTATTCGAACTAATTAAATTGAGTAAATCAATTTATTTAATTCAGATAATATTAGAATATTTATTATTTTTCGAATTTTTAAAAATCGGGACGACTGAAAAATCACAAATTGGAACATTCCCGAATAATAAAATCGTAGTGTATACGGATCCGGTATATTTTTCCGGATTTTAATTTTCTGTTCCGGCATATTTAACTGGATGTTAATTTTCTCTTTCGGCAAGGCACCCCTGTGACTGGTCACAAAAGATATCAATCTATTACCATGAATTTCTAAAATTTCCTTGAATTGTCATATATTTCCATTTATTACCATAATTTTAAAAATGCATGAAAAGTTTGATGAATTACCATAATTTCTAAAATTTATGAAAATTCATCATTATTGTGGAAATTTATGAAATTTTTGGAAAAATTATGAAATTTGTAAAAATTTATGAAGTTTGTAGAAATTTATTAAATTTGTTGAAATATATGAAGTTTGTGGAAATTTATGAAATTTGTATAAATTTATGAAATTTGTAGAAATTTATGGAATTCGTTGAAATTTATGTAATTTGTTGAAAATGAAGTTTGGAAATTTATTAAATTTGTGAAAATTTACGAAAGTTGTGGAAATTTGTGAAAATTTATGATAATTTACGGAAAATTATGACGTTATCGAAAATATGCTGGAACAGAAAATTAAAATCCGACAAAATCTGCCGGAAAAGAACATTAATATCCGGCAAGGAATACGGATATATACAGATGACACATAACCTCCACCTGTCATCAAGATCTCCCTTTAATTTTATATTGTCCGAAATATTTTTGCAAACATCAATTTTTTAACTCGTTGAAATTAATCTAGAATTATTTGGAATTAATAATAAATCGTTTGGAATTCATAATAAATTCTTTGGAATTCAATTTAGTACACGATAAAATATGCCGGAAGAGAAAATTATATTCCGGCAAAATATGCCGGACGAGAAAACTAAAATCCGGCATATTTTGCCGGAACAGAATACTCGACCGTTAACTAATGAGATTACTTTATTAAATTACTAAATCAAAATTTTCAACAAATTAGTTAAAATTTCAACCAGAGAGATGAATTTTTAACCAAAAAGATCAATTTTCAATTAAGAAGATTAATTTTCTATAAAAAATATGAGGTTTTAACAAAATACAAGATTTTTCAACTAAATAGTTCAACTTTTACCTATAGAAAACAATTTTTAACCAAAATGATGAATCTTCAACAAACTAAATTAATTTTTAACCAAACAGTTGAATTTTCAAACAAAATTATGAATTTTCAACCAAGAAGATTAATTTTCCACAACAAATTTGAATTTTCAACAAAATACATTAATTTTAAGCTAAATAGTTGAATTTTCAACTAAAGAAGATAAATTTCCAACCGAACATGAAATACTTCAATTTTCAGTGAACAAAATTAATTTTCAATTAAACATTTGCATTTTTAACAAATAAAGATAAAATTTCTACGATCAGAGATGAATTTACAAACTAATGAACACGAATTTTCAAGAAAAGAGTAGAATTTTAAACCAAATAATTGTATTTCTTACCAAAGTAATTGACATATTAACCTGAAAGATGAATTTTCAAATATAAAGATTAATTTTTTACAAAAAAAAAATAATAATTTTTACCAAATTAATGAATTTTCAACCAAGTAGTTGCATTTTTAACAAAACATATGGAATATCAACGAAAAAATGGAATAGTTAAATTCTTATTTGAAAAAAATTAATTTTTAATAAAAAATTAATTTCCAGCAAAATAGTTCAATTTTCAACTAAAAAAATGAATTTTTAATCAACTCGTTGAATTTTCAATCAAAAAGATCAATTTTAAACTAAGAAAATTAATTTTCTAACAAAAAAGATGAAATTTCTACGATAAAAGTTGAACTTTCAACCAAGACGAATTTTCTTAACAGTAGGGGAAAGAGTAGTTAGAACTAACTCCTTTGGGCCAAAAATAGAATATTTAAATTTTCAGTTAGAAAAATAAATTCTCAAGAAAAAAAAAATTTGCAACTAATGACATTACTTTTCTACCAAAAAAGACAAATTTTCAACAAAATACCCAAATTTTCAACCATATAGTTGAGTTCTCAACCAAAAAAAATTAAATTTCTACAGAAAAAGACGAATTTTCAACCAAATAGAGGAATTTTCAACCAAATAGAGGAATTTTCATCTAAAAAAGATACATTTTAACAAAAAATGGAATAGTTACATTCTGAGTAAAAAAATTAATTTTCCATAAAAAGAAACAAATTTTCAGCAAAATAGGTAAATTTTCAACCAAAGCAATGAATTTTCAATCAAAAAGATAAAGCTTCAACTAATGAGATTACTTTTCCACCAAGAAAGACGAATTTTCAACAAAACCGTTGAAAAAGATTAAAGTTAAACCACAAACAGTTGCATTTTCAACTAAATAGTTAAATCTTCAAGTCAAAAAGATGACTTTTTAACAAACTAGCAGAGTTTTCAACAAAATAATTACATTTTCAACATAACACTTGATTTTTCAATTTAAGAAAATACATTTCGAACCAAATAGTTGAATTTTAAAATTACAAATATAAATCTGCAAACACAACTGGAGTAGTTAAATTTTCATTTACAAAAATAATTTTCAAACAAAAAAATTTGTTTTGACAAAGCAGTTAAGTTTTTAACCCAAGAATTGAAATTTCAACTATAATGATGAATCTTCAACAAAAGAAATGAATTTTTATAAATAATTTTAAGTTTTAATCAGGTACTTAAATTTTTAATAAAGAAGATGAATTCTCAACATAAAATGTAATAGTTAATATCACAACCACAAAAGATTTTAATTTAAAATGAAAAACAGTTGAATTCCATAAAAAAGGTGAATTTTCAACAAAATAGTCAAATCCTCAACTAAAACAGATTAATTGTTAAACAAAATAATAGAATTCTTAAGCGAAAAAGACGTATTTGAAAGAAAACAGGGAATTTCCAAACCCAAAAATATGAATTCTCCAAAAATACATGAATTTTCCACCAAATAGTTGAATTTGCAACTAAAAACGATAAATTTTCAACAAAAAATGGAAGAGTTAAATTTTCAGTTGAAAAAAATAATTTTCAACTAAACGAAAACGAATTTTTCTAACGAAATAGTTCAATAATTAATCAAAAAAGTAAATTTTTAATACAGAAGTTTAAATTTTAACCAAGTAGTTGAATTTACAACCTAAAAAGATGAATTCTCAATGAAAAATTTCATACTTGAATTTTCAACTAAAAAAGTAATAGTTGAACTTTCAGTTAAAAATATTTATTTCAATTTTAATTGATTTTGAACTCATATATTTAAAATTTATTTATTTTTAAACTAAAAAAAAAAAACAAATTAATTGAAATGAAAAAAAAAGGAATTTTTAACGAAGTAGTTCAACTTTCAATCAAGTTCTATTAATTCGTTTCGCATTTTAGCGAAAAAAGGAGAAAAAGGGGAAATTTCTTGAAATAAGGGGGAAAAATAGGAATTCTTAATAATGGGGAAAAGTGGAGAATATGGGAAGGAGTGTGAAGTCTGAGAAAAGTTTCGTGTTTGCTCTTTCCTTGCTAATCTAAATATTTTTCAATTCAGACAGGGAATAATTTAACTAATCAGTATATAGGTTATTATTATTACGCTAATGTAAGAACATATAATATTGAATAAACATTTAATTATATTAATTATAATAAATGAGACTAACAAATACTTCCTTTAAAAATGTGTCTTACATTAGCCTAATTTTTCACTGTAAGTAGTAACATGCTTACTGTTCAGCCTTTTGAACGCTCCCCTTTATCAAATTCTGGCTGCACCACTGAATTTAATACAATCGAATTTTAATCAAGAAAAATCATCTAGATTTTCCAATTCTATTAATAATTGATATTATAACGAATTTCTACTATTTCTTATGAAGGAATAAAAATGGGAGAAAGCAGGAGCTTAAATAAAGGATTGTAACAAGAAGTTTTATTGAATTTCTTGAATCGACACTTTAATATCCAGCAATTTCTAGAACACGATAGGTTCAGCCTGCTTGGAATCAGGGTAATAAATTTCTTTAAATATAGATTCTTGAAGGCGCCGTCTGGTATTTGGTGTGGATTGTGCAAAGACAATGTACTTGCAGTTCTGAACGTTCAAATACAACATTTTTTTAAATCGTTTTTTGAACTCGAATTATTCGTAATATATTCCTTTTTTATTTAAGGAGAAATTAGTTGTTTTAAATTATAATAGTTATTTGTATTTATACTTGTAGCAGAAAGGACTGGGTTGGCAAAGGTTAAAAAATTCAAGCGGAATTAAATTTAATATATTTTGTCTCAAATGAATTCATAAAAATTGCGCGCTTATGAATTAGAATGTTTTTTAGTTTTAAGCCTTTAAGCTTGAAATTAAAAAAACTTTCAAACTTAAATTACAAGCATTCGTAACAGTTGTAAAGAATCTTTCAATGACTAAAATTAAACATTGATCATCAGGATTGAGAAAGAATTCCGGTTTTTTCTACCACGAAAATAAAAGCAGAAAAATATCCAAAATTAGTTACATTAATTAATTTTCAAGTACATTTAGCAGACGGTATAAAAAAATCTATATATTCATTTGAAATATCGTTAATTTTATATCACATTATATAAATGCAATTCTAAATAAGCGCTATTTAACTTTACTTTACTAGTTAAATCAATGTAAACGTTCGATTGAAATTTGGTAAACTATTTAAAAGTTTCAAATTATTTTAAATTAATGGATTCATAATTAAACGCTTTCATTCAATTTCAAATTCTATGTTCGAATATTGTTTGATTCTAAATATTCCATTTTTAACCCATTGCAAATTGAAATTTTTTAATTAAAAAAAGGACATTTTTCAACATGTCGTAATATTTGACTGTTTATTTCAAATGCGCAGTTATAAACCAAATATTCAAAACTGAACAATTGGAAACTGAATTATCAGAGTATTAAATTTAAATTATGAATTACTTTCAATTATTTCATTTTGTTGAATTTTTAATTTGAAAATGATACTATTTAATTTTGATGATGACAACTGAACAATTATTGACTTCAAGCGACTTAAAGTTAAAATAATTTAATATCTAATTCGAAAAGTGTTCAACTTTGAACAATCAATTTAAAACTGTTCAATTCATAAGAGTTTGAAATTTATATTTTTTTAGATTTACGTCATTTAATTTAAAATTGTTCAATTGAATAATAATGTTGAGCGCTTCGATTTTATACGTGTAAATTTGGTTCAAAACCCGTTTTTTTGTGATTTTTCTTTTTATAACGCTAAAAAATCGCGAATTTTTCATAAGACAGTTAATTCTTAACAAAAAAGGTGAATTTTCAACAAAATACTTTTTTTTCAACAAAATACTTTTCTTTTCAACAAAATAGTTAAATTTTTAACCCAACAGTTGAATTTTCAATCTAAAAAGATCAATTCTTAACCAAACAACGAATTTTTAACAAGATACATGAACTTTCACGTAAAAAGTGAAATGTTCAGTTAAAAAAAAGATATTTACAAAATAGTTCAATTTTCTACTAAAATGATGAACCTGAAACAAAAAAACGAATTTCTAACAAAGTGGGTCAACTTTTGACCAAAAAATACAAATTTTCAACAAATAAAGATTTTTTAACTAGGAAAAAAAATGTCATCCAAATTTTTGAACTTTCAAGCCAAAAGACGAATTTTTTATAAAGCAGTTGCATAAATACTCAACGAAAAACTCAATTTTCAACCAACAGTTGCAGCTTTAAACAAAAAAGAGGAAACCTCAACCAAAAAGATTAGTTTGCTACTAATAAAGAAGAATTTTGAACTAAAAAAGATCAAATATAAAAAAAATGGGATAGTTAAATTTTTAGTTAAAAAAATAATTTTCAAGCGAACCAATAAATTTTCAACTGGAGTGATGAATTTTTCTGGAATAGTTGAATTTTCAACCAAAAAGATGAATTTTGAACCAAGAAGATTAACTAATTTTCAACAAAATTGTTAAATTTTCAATCGAAGAGATGAATCTTCAAAGAAAAAAAAACAACAAATTTTTAACAAAATGGTTGAACTTTTACCCACGTATTTGAGTTTGACAAAAATGAATTTTCAGCTAAAAATGGAAAAGTTGGATTTTAAATAAAAATAGATTAAATTTCTACCAAAAGAGATGAATTTTCAAACAAAATAGACGTATTTTTGATAGAGAATCAATAGAGAAAAAAACTTCAACTAAACTGTTGAATTTTCAACCTGAAGCACGAATTTTTTACAAAATAGTTGAATTTTCACCCAGAAAATATGGATTTTGAACTGAAAAAGATCAATTTGCAACCAATAATGGAATAGTTAAACTGTCAGTTAAAAATTAATTTGCGACGAAAAGATAAAAAATTGTCAACGAAATAGTTAAGCCGTCAACCAATAAAATGAATTTTTAACAAAGTAGTTAAATTTTTTAAAAAGTAGTTGAAGTTTCAACAAACGAAATGAATTTAACATAAAAAAGGTAAATTCTTAGCAAATAATGTAATAGTCTTAACTAAAAGTATAATCATGAGGAGGAAGCAACTGTAAAAAAAACATAAAAGGCAAATAAATACATTAATTTACCATATAATCTTTTATAAATGGGATAAAACAATTGAAAATTAAAAATTTTAATTTCTTATACTTGATATTTATTGTACGTGCCTCTTATAGAAATTCGCTGACTTTTCCAAGCTTTTTTTTCAAAATTCCTGACTTTCCACGGCCAATAAAATTCCCTGACTTTTCCCTAATTTCCAGGTTGTCCTTGACCTAAGGCCGCACTGTAAAAATAGTGTGGAATAACTCAGTCAAATTTCAACCAATTCTAATTAATTAAGGCTCATTACACGCGGAATTGATCTTACTTTCAATATATTGACAGCAAAAAATGATTAGATTTGAAAATTTGCATTGAAAGTGTTGTTAAAGTTGAAAAAATTGGGAGCAAATCAGAAACTTGAAAATATTTTCGATGGTAGCTTCGCGATTTTCCCCGTGAGAAAATGAACAAATATATTGTTAAAAAGGTGTGTCTTTCTACTTTCAAACAAAAAAAAAAAATATTTGAAATAAAACGAAAACTACCAAAAAAAAGAGAGAACAAATGTAAAAACCTATTTTTTCTTTAAGGGAATACAAATTCCAGGAACATGAGTAAAAGTCAAGGACTTTTCCAGGTTTTTCTAGGTGAAATAAAACTCTAGGGCTTTTTCAGCTTTTTAAGGATTTCCAGGACGCTATAGGTACCCTGATTTTACACATGCGAATGTGATTAGTATATTCGCATTATTCGTACGGAAATTTCCATATGAATAGACAGTTCGTTTATTGGAATAATAACCTGTTGATATTCAGAAAATAAAAGATTTTCGGTGTTATATTTTTTTTCTAGACACGGGCCTGTATGTTTGGAGGCTCGATTCTATTTAAAAATAAGAGGTTTATCATTCTTTATATCCTGAGTGCAGAGTCCACGTTGATAATATACGCATTTTCAGCACCTTCTGAGGCCAGGTTCTATTTTTATGTCATTTGTGTGCATGTTCGGCGCCTGTCTGCATTATGCCAGTCAGGTGAAGGTGTCGATGTAGTACCTGAAAGAACAACGAATGTGGCTGACCAAGAAGTGCACTGGCCTCGTGGAAGGTTAACTTTGTTTATAGCGCCGGCTTCGTGAGGAGAATAATTGAAATATGCATTTTGCCTCAGGGATGTGCCTTTATAATAGCAAAACCGGCCACAAATCAACTCTCGATCATCTTTACGAAATTAAAAATGTAGGCGTGATTTGTTTTTTGTTTTCCTTCGGGATCTGCTATACGTAGAGGCTTTATTTAGTGGATTCGATTAGAGTAAAGAGTACGGATCTTACTGTGGGATTATCAGTAATTTTGCGTGATCATTTTGTGTGATCTATGACATATGATGACTTTGTGAAGCTCTTCGCCTGAGGTGATTGCTAGAAAGATTGATCAGCGACCTGCGTCGAAACGGTGTTGCGGAATTCAAGATTGATCTAAATTTTATACCTCGTCCTTTATACCTTGTCCTACACTTCCCTTTCTTACTTTTCTCTTATGAATTCCTTGATCCCCGGCAGTATAACGAGGCTAGAATCGAGTGAATTAAAAAGGGTACTAGATTGACGGCCCGGATCAAACCGGTTATAACCGCGGGGAAAACAACTCCTTAAAATATGGTCCAAAGGAGGTGTATTACTCCGGATTCACATTACCTAAGATTACTCCGGTTTGCATAGGATTACTCTGGATTGAATAAAATGATGGTGGATTACTCTGCTTAAACTACAGATTCATAAGATTTTTCAACCAACAAGGATAATTGGTTAACAAAATTGTTCAATTTTCAGCAAAATATGTAAACTTCGAACCAAATAGTTGAATGTTCAACTAAAAAAGATCAATATTTAACCAAATATGAAAACTTTTAATCAAATAGTTGAATGTTCAACTAAAGAAGATCAATTTTCAACCAAATAGTTTAATTTTCTACTAAAAAGATGAATTTTTAACAAAATACATAAACTTTTAACTAAAAAAGATACATTTTCAAGGAAAAATATAATAGTTACTTTTTGAAGTTAAAAGATCAATTTTCTACCAAAAAAGACGAATTTTCAACAAAAGACATGAATTTTCAAGCAAACAGTTGAATTTTAAACTATAAGAGGTATATTTCAAGCTAAATAGTTGCATTTTTAACTGAAAAATATGCACCATCAATCAAAAATGGAATACTTACATTTTCAATGTAAAAAAATTAATTTTTCACAAAAAAGACGAATTTCCAACAAAACAGTTCAATTTTGAACCTAAAAGACACACGAAAAATTCAAGGACTTTTCCAGGTTTTCCAGGACAAAAGAGTTCATTTTTCCAGGTACCTTTTTTTTACAATGAAAAAATACTTTTCACGAAATATAGTACAATTTGTTAGTCTAGTAGAACTAAAAAATAGTTTCATATGCGAAATTTCATTTACAGCCTCAAACTATGATTTTATGATTAAAAATGCAAAAATTCCAATCCAATCATTTCTTTCTGTTGATATCATCAAAGTGAGTTTAATTCCGCGTGTAATGAACATTTTAAATTAGAATTGGTTGAAATTGACTGATTTATCGAATTTCAAGCTAATTTACGTTTAGTTTTCAATGAAATAATTAAAT
>JAABKJ010008329.1:0-11477 GCA_011634705.1 Andricus grossulariae | reverse complement strand
CTCGTGAACCATAACAATCCAGATCTAGCCTGAAGTAATCCAGTTCCAATAAGCATTGAAATACTTGTAATCCAGAGTAATCCACTTGTAATCCGATGTAAGACGGATGATTTCAAATAATTCGAAGTAAGCGCAGTATTTCGGAATAATATATTTGTAATCCAGAGCAATCACATTGTAATCTGAAATAATCCACTTGTAATCCATGGTAATCCACTTGGAATCCATCGTATTCCAGTTTCAATCAGGAGTAATACTCTTGTAATCCAGAGAAATATAATTGTAATCCATGGTAGTATTCCAGTTCTGATCAGAAGTAATACACTTGTAATCCAAAGTAATCACTCGTAAACTATAACAATCCAGATCTAGCCTGAAGTAATCCAGTTCCAATAAGGAGCGATATACTTGTAATCCAGAGTAATCCACTTTAATTCGAAGTAAGCCGGATTATTCCAAATAATTCGAAGTAATCCCAGTATTCTGGAATAATATATTTGTAATCCGGACCAATTACATTGTAATCTGAAATAATCCACTTGTAATCCTTGGTAAACCACTTGAAATCCATCGTCATCCAGATTTAATCTGGAATAATCCAGTTTCAATAAGGGGTAATACTCTTGTAATCCAGGGAAATATAATTGTAATCCATAGTAATCCAGATCTAATCTGAAGTATTCCAGTTCCGATCAGAAGTAATAGACTTGTAATCTAAAGTAATCACTTGTAAGCCATATCAATCCAGATAAAGCCTGAAGTAATCCAGTTCCAATAAGGAGTGACATACTTGTAATCCAGGGTAATCCACTTGTAATCCGAAGTAAGACGGATTAATTCAAATAATTCGAAGTAATCCCAGTATTTCGAAATAATATATTTGTAATCCAGTGAAATCACATTGTAATCTGAAATAATCCACTTGTAATCCATGGTAATCCATGGTAATCCAGATCTAATATAAAGTAATTCAGTTCTAACCAGAAGTAATACATTTCCAATACAGGGTAATCAACTTGTAATCCAAAATAATCCACTTGTAATCCATGGTAATCCACTTGCAATCCATCGTAATCCAGAATTAATCTGGAATAATCCAGTTTCAATCAGGGGTAATACTCTTGCAATCCAGAGAAATATAATTGTAATCCATAGTAATCCACATCTAAACTGAAGTATTCCAGTTCCGATCAGAAGTAATACACTCGTAATCCAAAGTAATCACTCGTAAGCCATTTCAATCCTGATATAGGCTGAAGTAATCAAGTTCCAATAAGGAGTGATATACTTGTAATCCAGACTAATCCACTTGTAATCCGAAGTGAGACAGATTAGTTCAAATAATTCGAAGCAATCCCAGTATTCCGGAATGATATATTTGTAATACGGAGCAATCACATTGTAATCTGAGATAATCCACTTGTAATCCATAGTAATCCAGGTTTAATATGAAGTATTCCAGTTCTATTCCGGAGTAATACACTTGTAATCCAGAGAAAAATAATTGTAATCCACAGTAATCCAGATCTAATCTGAAGTATTCCAGTTCTATTCAGGAGTAATACATTTGTTCTCCAAAGTAATTACTCGTGAGCCATAATAATCCAGATCTAGCCTGAAGTAATCCAGTTCCAATAAGGAGTGATATACTTGTAATCCAGAGTAATCCACTTTAATTCGAATTAGGCCGGATTATTTCCAATAATTCGAAGTAATCCCAGTATTATGGAATAATATATTTGTCATCCGCAGCAATCCCATTGTAATCTGAAATAATCCACTTGTAATTCATAGTAATCCAGATCTAATATAAAGTAATCCAGCTCTAACCAGGAGTAATACACTTTTAATCCACTGTAATTCACTTGTAATTCAGAGTAATCACACTGTAATCCAAAATAATACACTTGTAACCCAAAGTAATCACTCGTAAGCCATAACAATCCAGATCTAGCCTGAAGTTATCCAGTTCCAATAAGGAGTGATATACTTGTAATCCAGAGTAATCCACTTGTAATCCAAAGTAAGACGGATTAATTCAAATAATTCAAAGTTATCTCAGTATTCCGGAATGATATATTTATAATCCGCAGCAATCACGTTGTGATCTGAAATAATCCACTTGTAATCCATAGTTATATATAAATAATCTGAAGTAATACAGTTCTAACAAGGAGTAATACACTTTCAATCCGCTGTAATCCGCTTGTTCTCCAGAGTAATCAAACTGTAATCCAAAATAATCCAATTGTAATCAGAAGTAATTCACTTGTAATCCAAAATAATCCAATTGTGAACCATAGTAATCCAGATTTAATCTAGTATAATCCCGTTCAAATCAGGAATAATACACTTGTAATCCAGGGAAATACAATCGTAACCCTTAGTCATCTAGATCTAATCTGGAGTATTTCAGTTCTTATCAGAAGTAATACACTTGTAATCCAGTGTAATCCAAGGCAAGCCGGATTAATTCAAATAATTCGGAGTATACCAAGCATATCGGAATAATCTATTTGTAATCAGCATCAATCACATTGTAATCTGAAATAATACACTTGTAATCCGTTGTAATTCACTGGTAATCCATATTCATCCAGATTTAATCTGAAGTAAACCAGCTCTAACCAGGAGTAATACACTTTAAATCCTGGGTAATCCATTTGTAATCCAAAGTAATCAATTTGTAATTCAAAATAATAAAATTGTAATCAGAAGTAATCCATAGTAATCCAGATCTAATCTGGAGTAATCTAGATCTAACCAGAAGTGATACAATTGCAATCCAGGGTAATCCACTTGTGATCTGAAGTAATCCACTTGTAATCCATAGTAATCCACTTCTAATCTGAAGTAAACCAGCTTCAACCAGAAGTAATACAATTTTAATCCAGGGTAATCCATTTGCATTGAAGAGTATTCAACTTGTAATCCAAAATAATCTACTTGTAATCAGAAGTAAATCACTTGTAATTAGAAGTAATCCACTTGCCATCCATTGTAAACCAGATCCAATCTGGAATAATCCAGATCAAACCAGAAGTAATACAATTTAATTCCAGGATAATCAACTTGTAATCCAAAAAAATTCACTTGCAATCCATTGTAACCCCGATTTGATTTGGAATAATCTAGTTTTGATCAGGAGTAATACACTTGTAATCCAGGGTAATCCAATTGCATTTCGGGATCACGCGAAGCAATTCAAGTAATTCGAAGTAATCCATCGTAATCCATGTCCAATCAGGAATAATCCAGATCTAACCAGAAATGATACAATTGCAATCCAGGGTAATCAACTTCTAATTAAAAATAATCCACTTGTAATCCATAGTAATCCAGTTCTAATCTGAAGTAATCCAGCTTTAACCAGAAGTAATACAGTTTCAATCCAGGGTAATCCACTTGAATTTGAGAGTATTCAACTTGTAATCCAAAATAATCTACTTGTAATCAAAAGTGAATCACTTGTAATTAGAACTAATCCACTTGTCATCCATATTAATCCGGTTCTGAGCTGGAATTATCCAGATCTAACCAGAAGTAATACAATTTCAATCCAGGATATTCAACTGATAACCCAAAATAATCCATTTGTAATCCATAGTAATCCACTTGCAACCCATTGTAATCCACTTGCAATCCATCGTAATCCATATTTATTCTGGAATAATCCAGTTTTTAATCAGGAGTAAGACACTTGTAATCCATGGTAATCCACTTGCATTTCGGGGTAACGCGGAATAATTCAAGTAATTTGAAGTAATCCATGGAAATCCAGATCTAATCAGGAATAATGCAGATCTAACCAAGAGTGATACAATTGCAATCCAGGATAATCAACTTGAAATTAAAAATAATCCACTTGGAATCCATAGTAATTCAGTTCTAATCTGAGGTAATTCAGCTTTAACCAGAAGTAATACATTTTTAATGCAGGTTAATCCACTTGTTCTCCAGTGTAATCAACATATCCAAAATAATCTACTTGCAATTGGAAGTAAATCACTTGTAATTAGAAGTAATTCACTTGTCATCCATCGTAATCCAGATCTAATCTGAAATAATCCAGATCTAACCAGAAGTAATACAATATCAATCCAGGATAATAAACTTGTAATCCAAAATAATCCATTTGTAACCCATAGTAATCTAGTTGCAATCCATCATAATCCAGATTTATTCTGGAATAATCATGGTTTAATCAGGAGTGAGACACTTGTAATCCAGGTTAATCCACTTAAATTTCGGGGTAACGCGAGGAAATTCAAGTAATTCGAAGTAATTCATAGTAATCCAGAACTATGCAGGAATAATGCAGATCCAACCAAAAGTGATACATTTGCAATCCAGGGTAATCAAATTGTAATTATCAATAATCCAATTGTAATCCATAGTAATCCAGTTCTAATCTGAAGTAATCCAGCTTTACCCAGAAGTAATACAGTTTCAATGCAGGGTAATCCACTTGTAATCCAGAGTAATCAACTTGTGATCCAAAATAATCCACATGTAATAAGAAGTAATCCACTTGCCATCCATAGTAATCCAGACCTAATTTGGAAAAATCCAGATCTAACCAGAAGTAATACAATTTCAATCCAGGATAATCAACTTGTAATCTAAAATAATCCACCTGTAATCCATAGTAATCCACTCGCGATCCGTCGTAACCCAGATTTAATCTGGAATAATCCACTTTTAATCAGGATTAATACACTTGTAATCCAGGGTAATCTACTTGCATTTCAGGGTAACGCGGGGCAATTCAAGTAATTCGAAGTAATCCTAGTATTCAGCAGTAATCCAATTGTGAGCTGGAGGAATGAAAGTGTAATCCGAAGTAATCCACTTCTAACACGCAAAAATCGACTTGTAATCCATAGTAATCAAAATCTAATCTGGAGTAATCGAGCTCTAATTAGGAGTACTACACCTGTAATCCAGAGTAATCCAATTGCAATCCAGAGTAATCGACTTGCAATCAAAGTATTTCACTTGTAATCCAGGGTAATATACTTATAATCGGGAGTAATCCACTTGCAATTCGTGGTAGAGCAGGGTAATTCAAATAATTCGAAGTAATCCTAGTATTCCACAGTAATCCACAGTAATCCACTTGTGAGCCGAAAGAATCAAAGTGTAATCTGAAGTAATCCACTTCTAATACGCAAAAATCGACTTGTAATCCATAGTAATCTAAATATAATCTGGAGTAATCGAGCTCTCATCAGGACTACTACACCTGTAATCCAGGGTAATCCAGAGTAATGGACTTGCAATTAAAAGTAATCCACTTGTAATCCAAGTTAATATACTTATAATACAGAGTAATCCACTTGCATTTCGTGGTAAAGCAGGGTAATTCAAATAATTTGAATACATCGAATTATTTCCAGTATTCTGCAGTAATCCACTTGTGAGCCGCAGGAATCAAAGTGTAATCCGAGGTAATCCAATTCTAATCCACGGAAATCGACTTGTAATCCATAGTAATCAAAATCTAATCTGGAGTGATCGAGTTCTAATCAGGAGTACTACACTTGTAATCCAGGGTAATCCAATCGCAATCCAGAGTAATCTACTTGTAATTAAAAGTAATCCACTTGTAATCCACTTGTAATCCAGTTTAATTACTTTTAATACAGAGTAATCCACTTGAATTTCGGGGTAAAGCAGGGTAATTTAAGTAATTCGAAGTAATCCCAATATTCCGCAGTAATCCACTTGTAATTAATAATATTAGGATCTAATCCGGAGTAATCCAGTTCCAATCAGGATTACTGCAATATTAATCCAGCGTAATCCACTCGCAATCCACCGTAATTGACTTGCAATCAAAATTAATCCACTTATAATCCAACGTAATCCAGTTATAATCTATTTACAAAAGAAATAATTCAGAGTAACTCAGGTAACAATTCACTTGTAATTCAGAGTAATCCACCTATAATCCAGGGTAATCCACTTTAATTCTGGTAATTTAAAGTAATTTAGGTAATCCAAATAGTTTTCAACTTTTTGTGGAAAATTCGTCTTTTTGGGTTGAAAATTCAACTATTTTGGTTGAAAATTATTATTTTTTTAACTTAAAATTTAAATTTTACATTTTTAATTGAAAATTGATCTGTTTTAGTTAAAATTCATTTTTTTATTTGAAAATTCATCTTTTTGCTTGAAAACTGAACAATTTTGTTGAAAATTCAACTACTTGGTTAAAAATTAAACTATTAATTAAGAATTTAACTATTCCATTTTTAATTTTATTTATCACTTTTAGTTGAATATTCAACTATTTATTTTAATTATCTTGTATTTTGTTAAAAATTTGTTTTTTTTATAGAAAATGTATATTCTTGCTTGAAAATTCATATTTTTCAGTTGGAAATTCAACTATTTGGTTGAAATGTCATGTATTTGATTTACCATTCGTTAATTTTTTGGTTGGACATTAATTTTTTTTACCTGAAAATATTTTTAAATTAAAAAGAATGCAATTGAATTTTTTTTTTTAAATTACTTCAAATTTATTTAAAAAAATTTTGTATCAATATTTTTTATGAATAATTTATTTTTTCCATAACTGTCTGGTTGAAACTTCGCGTATTGTATTAAAAATTGGTCTTTTTTGGTAAAAAATGTATCTTCTTCACCGAAAATTCAACTTTTTGATTGAAAATTATAGTACTTTGTTAAAAAAAAAAAGAATAACGAAGGGGAATTCAACTACAATTAAAAACAACTTTTAACCCAAATTTTTTCGAAGTAGAATCATTCGCAATCTATATTTTTCTCTAATAAACAAATAAGAAGGTATAATTAAAAAAAATCGATGATGTAAAGGTCTGGTTGGTGTAATTCTGACATGGAATTCACCCAAAGTCCAAGTTTTTGTTTATAAAATATCAAATTACCAATAAAAAGCAACATTTTTGTAAAATTAAATTTGGGAATGTTTTTGAACTTTATTAAGACAACAAAAGATGTATTCAAAAATGATATCTAAATTTTCAGATTGCCACAACGACTCTGAAAGTTCCTTTGGATGCAAATGTAACTGGTACTTGCGAAGAAAATTTGTCACTTATAACAATAGGATGGCAAGAAACGGACAATGTGGAAGAAACAATTTCTGATGGCGAAAACACTCTTACCATGCGATTCATAAATGATGGCGACATATATTATATTCAATATTTGTTTGTCACAATTGTACTGGATAATATTAATTTTCCGAATGCTACAGGTTTGTATAATAAATTATATTATTATACCATTAAACCATATCCCTTTTGGGATAAGCATGACCCACTCGGTTCTAGCCTTGTTATACTGTCAGGAATCATCTTCGAACGCTAACCCACGTACCCTTACTGCTGCGAGATCCTAGCCTCGTACTGCCAGAGATAATCTGCGAACGCTAACCCACGTACCCTCATTGTACCGAGATACTAGCCTCGTTATACCGTCAGAGATCATCTACGAACGCTAACCCACGTACCCTCACTGTCCCGAGATCCACACCAAGGCAATGTTGCATACTATTTTCTCACCCTTTCCTTCAAACACCATACTATTTGTTCTATTCAAGTTAATTTTAAGTCCCATGTTCTTCATGCTAGTATTCAGTCTGCTCACCATTCTCTGTAAGCTTTCGATTCATTCTGCCATAACAACCTTATCATCTGCAAACCCTAACCCACGCACCTTCACTGTTATTTGTACACTTTTTACGAAGAATCGGTTATAAAAAAAAATAATAATCGCTCGCGTGTTAGTCTTCTAGTGCGTTAAACATTAATACAGACCGTTGATCACAATTTTCTCATATATATTTTTTTAACCTGCAAAATATAATAAATTTATTTTTTATTTTTGAACAGGTTCAATTATCAAAGGAAACAGCTCCCGGGATCTGAAATTATTCCCAACCCCTGTGAATTCAGGAATGCATATTTGCAACGAAACGAAAGAAGTGCATGCCGATCCGATTTCAGTGCAGATCCATAACGCGTCTATCATTGCATTCAATAATCAGACTGACTTTTCTGCAAAGCATGGTATGATATTTTTTTGTGATTATCAAGCAATTATTGCTAATTATAAACAATATTTAATTCTTGGAAATACGCTCACGATGGGGCTGAACTTTGCCATAAGAACTTTATCATCTGCGAAAGCTAACCCACGTACCTTCACTGTCTCGAGATCCACACCTTCTTCGTCGAAGATGACCATTCTTAGATACTTGTCCATAAATATAATAAATAGCCATTAGTCTTTTTTTTTAAAGTCAATTTTTGTGTTCAAATTATTTTAAAATTAAAAAAAATTATGTTCTTGCAAAAACAATTTTTTTGACTGATTATGTTAGTTTATAATCCAAAGGCCATTTTTGAGACCAGAAATAAAAAAATTCTCAATGCCGTTTTTAGAATTTCACAGACCAAAATGCTTTCAAAATAGGGGTAATGGGGTGACTTTTCAAGTTTTCATAAAGATAGGGGAATAAAATCTGTAAAAAAAATTATTATAGGTACCATATTGAATTCAGTATGAAAGATATTTTCAAAAAAAAAAAGAAAACAATTTTTCCACCAAAGAGATGAATTTTCAACTATAAAAAATCAATTTTCAACGAAAAGTGGAATAATTAAATTTCAGTTGCAAAAATTAATTTTAACTGATCAACTGATCAACTAAATAGTTAATTCTTTGACCAAAGAGAAGAATCTTTGACGAAAAAAATGATTTTTTGAAATGAATGAATCTTCAAGAAAGAAACTTAATTTTTAACAAAAAAAATTCAACCAACTAGTAAATTTTCAAGAAAATAAGATACCAATTTTTAACAAAATAGGTAAATTTTTAACAAAAGAGATGAATCTTCAACTAAAAAATGATTTTTTTAAAAATTAGTTCAACATTAAAACAAGTAGTTCAATTTTCAACCGAAAATAGAATAATTGAATTTTCCGTACAGAAAATTAATTTTCAACCAAAAAAATAAGAATTTTTTCCAAAATAGGAAAATTTTTAACAAAAGAGATGAATATTTAATCAAAAAATTATTTTTAAACAAAATAGTTCAACATTCAACAAAGAGTTGA
Source organism: Andricus grossulariae (assembly GCA_011634705.1). NCBI lineage: Eukaryota > Metazoa > Arthropoda > Insecta > Hymenoptera > Cynipidae > Andricus > Andricus grossulariae. The sequence continues at coordinate 2,367 of JAABKJ010008329.1, read as the reverse complement.
AATTTCAAGCAAAAATAGAATAGTTTAATTTTCAGTAAAGAAAATTAATTTTCAACAACAAAAAAATAGGAATTTTTAACAAAATAGGTAAATTTTTAACAAAAGAGATAAATCTTCAACTAAAAAAGGATTTTATAACAAATTAGTTAAACATTAAACCAAGAACTTGAATTTTCAACCGAAAATAGAATAGTTTAATTTTCCGTACAGAAAATTAATTTTCAACCAAAAAAATACGAATTTTTTTACAAAATAGATCAATTCTAAACAAAAGAGGTGACTCTTCAAAAAAAAATTTTTTTTTTCTCAACAAATTACATCAAAATTCAACGAAGTAGTTGAATTTTCAACAAAGAAAAAATTATTTTCAACGAAAAATTTAATTTTAAACAACCAAAAAAGATTTTCCATTTAAAATCCACAACAGTTGAATTCAATCAAAGAAGACGAATTTTCAACCAAAAATAGAATTGTTCAATTTCGAGTAAAAAAAATTAATTTTCAAACAAAAAAAGTAATTTCATCATCTTCAACAACTAACTAGTGTTTATAACTAAATAGACGATTAAACCAAATAAACAAATTTTCAGGAAAATAGTTGATTTTTCAAACTACAGAAATTAATTTTTCAATAAATGGTCCAATTTTAAAACAAAAATGATTAAACTTTCAACCAGAAAAGTTGCATTTTTAATCAAATAGTTACATTTTGTGATGAAGAAAAAAGGATTTTTGAAGAAAAATAGTTGAATTTCAACAACAAAGTTAATTTTAAACCAAGAAAGATGAATTTTCAACCAAAAAAATTAGGTTTCTACCAAAAAGATTAATTTTTAACTCAATAGGGCGAACTTTTGGTTCAAAAAGACGAAATTTTAACAAAACAGTTAAATTTTTGACCAAAAAATATGAATTTTTAACAAAAATGGTTTATTTTTACACAAAAAAGTTCATTTTCAACCCAGAAAGATAAATTTTTACAATTTGAATCAAATAGTTAAATTTTTAATCGAAATGGACGAATTTTCTATTCAAAGTGACGAATGTACAACAAAACAGAATTTTCCACCAAAAATATGACTTTTTAACAAAATAGTTGAATGTTCAACAAAATAATTAAATTTTCAAGAAAATAGTATAATTTTCAACGAAAAAGGATCAATTCAACTAGTTGGTTGAAAATTCATCTATTTCGTTAAAAATTCGTCTCTTCGGGTAGAAAATTAATCTTCTGGCCGCAAAATTAATTTTTTTTCTTACAAATAAATTTCTTGGTTGAAAATTGAACTGCTTTGTTAAAAACTTTAATTTTTTGATTCAGGATTCATCACTTAAATTTCTTAGTTGATGATTCAACTTTTTAATTAAAAGTTCTTGTATTTTGTTGAAAATTCATCTTTTTGAAGAAATTTAATCTTTTTGGTTGAAAAATAACTTTTTTGTTCAAAAACCAACTATTTTGTTGAAAAGTAAGATTTTTCCACAAAAAACTCAACTATTATGTTGAAAATTCGTCTTTTTGGGTAGAAAATTTTTCTTTTTGGCGCAAAATTAATTTTTTTTTTAATTTAACTTCTTGGTTGAAAGTAGAACTGCTTTGTTACAAAATTTTTTTCTACTTGAGATTCGTCACTTTAGTTGAAAAGTCATTCCCTCTAGTTTGAAAATTGATCTTTTTGGTTAAAAATTCGACTATTTTTGTTGAGAAATCGTTTTTTTGTTGTTTTTGAAAATTAATATTTTTTATTTGAAAATTCAACTTTTGAATTGAAAATTCTTGTATTTTGTTGAAAGCTCGTTCTTTTTGGTTGAAAATTAATATTTTTTAGTTGGTAATTCAAGTTTTTAATTTAAAATTTTTGTGTTTTGTTCAAAATCAGTCTTTTTTCAAGAAACTTAATCTTCTTGGTTGAAAAATAAGTTTTTTGTTCAAAAACCAACTATTTTGTTAAAAAGTCATATCTTTCCATAAAAAAATAAACTATTATGTTCAAAATTCGTCTTTCTGGGTAGAAAATTTGTCTTCTTGGCACAAAATTAATTTTTTTTTACAATTTAACTTCTTGGTTGAAAGTAGAACTGCTTTGTTAAATTTTCTTCTTTACTTGAGGTTAGACATTTTAGTTGAACAATCATCCCTTTGGTTTAAAAATGGATCCTTTTGCTACAAAATTTGACTATTTCGTTGAAAAATCGTTTTTTTTGTTGTTGAAAATTAATATTTTTTAGTTGAAAATTCAAGATTTTAATTGAAAATTCTTGTATTTTGTTGAAAATTAGTTTTTTTTTAAAGAAACTTAATCTTCTTGGTTGAAAAATAACTTTTTTGTTCAAAATCCAACTATTTTGTTAAAAAGTCATATTGAG
>JAABKJ010008328.1:0-11477 GCA_011634705.1 Andricus grossulariae | reverse complement strand
AAGGTCAAGTTTCAGGCGATGATAAATGTAATATACATTTGATATAATAGTGTTTCATATTGTAGAAAAGTTCGCATCCTGGACAAAATCGAGTGCGAAGCAGGAGATACGTGATGAGAATGTGTTCATTAAAGCCGAAAGAGCTTTAACAAAAGAGAATTCATAATCAATAAATTACAGTTGTCGATACTTTGACCGTAAATTTTAAAAGGTCTGTACACAAATGTGGGGGAAATACAAATACATTATCGAGCGCGAAGCGCGAGAACGAACAGTCGCGCACACTAGGCGCGCGCAAACTTGCGAGCGAAGCGAGCCGCGTGCGCAGCGCTCGATGAGAATGTGCCCGCGCGGCGGGCAGACTTTTTGGTTAAAGATTCATCATTTTAATTGAAAATCCATCTCTTTAGTTAAAAAATTAAACTATTTTGTTAAAAATTCTTGCAAATGTTACTATTTGGTTGAAAATTCATTTTTATTTTTGGTTGAAAATTGATATTTTCAACTGAAAATTTAAGTTGTCCAAAATTCGCATTGAAAAGCTATCTTTTTTAGTTGAAAATTCAACTATTTGGTTGGAAATTGATCTTTTTGAGTTGTAAATTCATGTAATTTGTTGAAATTCGTTTTTGTTCTTGTTGGAAATTCAAGTATTTGGTTAAAAATTCATCTATCTTGTTGAAAATGCAATATTTTTACATGGAATGTTGGGAATTTGAATAGTTTTGAATTGACTTTAATATATTTATTTTCACATTCATTTTAGTTTAAAGAATTTATTGTTTTATTTTCGTGAAAAATCCTCTTATTTCCTCTGTTTTTACAGGGTTTCCAGTTACATAAAAAATATCGTTCGCTCAAAATATAAATATGTAAAATATGAAATGAATTTTAAGTATAAGAAGATAAAATAAAATTGTTGTAGAATTATTCAAATTCATGGACTTTAGGAACAAATTCACTATTTTTCCACACTAAGATATTTATAAGGACTGAAAAACATTATTTATAATTAAATCGGGAAATTATATACATATTCCGAGTCGATTGTTTAAAAGAATGCGAAATACTTGAATGTCTCCGAAATACGAAATTACATCTGGAAAAATCTTGAGATATCTGGACAAACCCTGGAAATGTAAGGAAATTCTTTTCCAGGATTTGAGTAAGCACCCTGTAACTAACTACAAGAGAGGATTGTTAATTTACTACAGATACTATAATTATTACTTGTAATATTAGTTTGAAATAGAGTATCTTATATTTTAATAAAATGTATTTCAATCTATAAGAATATTATTTTAGTGAATTTTGTTATTGCACCGAAAATATTTCCAAATAAATATTATAAAAATTCCAAGAACTTGATATAACTGAAAAAATTGTTTTAAGAATATATATTTTTTTTATCGTTTTAAATATCCTGTACATTTTTCTAACATGCACTGAGAAAAACTTACCAGCGTCAGATCTGGGCCAGACTAGACTGTCAAGTTGACAAGGACCACGTTCCATTTCAAATAATATTAATTTTTCATTTTGGCTAATTTTAGACACCCTGACAATTTTTCAAAATTGTTAAAAAAATGGCTGATTAATATATTTTTTTAATTTTGATATGGAAGACTAACCTGCTCCAGATCTGGGCCAGACTAAACGGTATAGTCTAGACGACGCCAGATCTGGGCCAAATCTGACATTAGACTGCCAGAAGATTTTTTTACCAGGGCGTTATGAAAAATTCTTTAATACTAGCCCTAGTGCTATATTTGACCGTCTAGTTATACGGAACATTCCGCAATACTAGTCAGTGCCTACGCTATCGATTGTTCTTCGTTTTCTTTGGCAATATTTCACTTTTTATTTTGAGGAAACCCTTTCTTGGTATAAATAGAAAATGCCATTCTGTGTTGTTGCAGAATTTATTAGAGACTTTTTTTTAATTAGCCACGTTTTACGGTAAATATGATTAATTACAAAACATATAAGTAAACAAAAATATTAATAATACCATATTTAAGTATTTTCTTCAATAACACAAATTATTAAAGAAAGTCCAGAAGATTTTTTCAACGATTTCAACGATTCCAACGATTTTTGTTAGGTTTCGAAGAACTGGAATTAAAAAATATATTCTAGTTATTTTGAATAATGGACATGAAATATTTTTTTAAATAAAACGATGGTTCACAAAGGGTATTTATGTTTGGATGGAGGAACCGCATCATCTCACATACTTGCGCAATGTAGATGTGTAATGTTGTATATTATGCCCTGGCTCTCCCACTTTTAATACTATCACTGCAGTTACGGCAGTCTTCGAGTGCACACGATCTCGGGGTGGCTTCAGATTCGGTCCAACTTTCTTGTGTGGGTTTTCGCGCCCTTTTTATTTAAATATCAAGATTTTTAATCTAGGTGACTAGAATAAAAAATATTTTCCACCATTTTTTAAGAATTGTCAACGACGTTATATAATAAATTTTTAAATTATCATCAAGTCTGTAATTATTAATTATTTTTCCAGAGTGGAAATATTTCGATATGGAAATTAAAAGCCTGTAAAAATATAAAGCAAATTTAATTAATTATACTCTTTTATTGATATTACTGAACTCTACAGATAAAAATCTTTAAAGAATTATGTATTTTCTAATGCTTGTTGATATTTTCAAGATACGAGTATTTTAAAAATGAAAAGTTTCCATTTGAGTATTGAAAAAACGACGTTAATACAGTGCATTAAATCACGGCCGATTAATTAAAATTTTATTGGTTTTCAGTCACGCTTTTTTGTTAAATCTTATAATGCATCGGCTCTTGGGATTGCATATCCGATGGTTTTCTGAGTGTCAATGTCAGTGTTTCGTTTTTCATGCAAAGTTTATAATAGTAAACAAATCAGATTTGTGAAATTCCATTTCGTGCCTGAAAACTACTGTCTTTTGGATCATGGAAAAAGGTCCAGAAATTGTATAAACTTTCTCTTCGAATGTTTGACTTAAATGTGCCGGCGAGATTTTTCGGTAAGTGAAAAAATTACTATACTTAATTTGATATTAATTTTCACCCCTCACGATATTTATTGGACACCCTCACCCTCCCCTCTTGGAAAATACGTGATAAATTGTCAACGTCTCATACTCCTCAACTTAAAAATAGTCTTGAAAGTTTATTGAATAGTTGATAAAAAGAATATTTATAAGCGAAGTAAAAAAACATTGGAATCGCATTTCTAAATGTATTTATGCAACTTTAATGTTGATAAATTTATACAATGCAGTATTTTTTTAAATAAGATCTACATCACGCCGTAGATCAGGGAAAACCTAAAAATCAGAGAAAAGTTAGGGAATTTTATTGTTCAGGGAAAAGTCAGAGATTTTGAATAAAATCTTGCAAATGTTGTGGAATTTCGATAAGGTGCACTTAAAATAACTATCAAGGATAATAAATTTGAAATTGCGAAATTCTAATTTAAAATTGTCTTATTACGGTTATGAAAGATTCTATGTTAAAAATGTGACAAGATTAAGATTCTGGTCTTTGAATTGCAATGGTCAGGGAAAATGAAATATTAGGGAATTTTGAAAATGAAATTTTGCGACCAGCCTGATGTTTACATTCTTGTTAGTAATTTATTTTCCCTGTATTTCTATTTTTAGTTGAAAATTCGTCTTTTTGGTTGGAAATTTCATCATTTTATTTGAATATTCATCTTTTTTATAGAAAATTATTCATCTTGGTTTCAAATTCGTCTTTATGGTTTTAAAATTCGTCTTTAGGTAGAAATGTCATCGTTTTTTATTAAAATATCAAACTATTATATTTTTGTTTGAGAATTTATCTTTGTAGGTTGAAAACTCCACTATTTGGTTAAAAATTCAACTATGTTGTTGAAAATTCCACTTTTTGGTTAGAAATTTAACTATTATATTGAAAATTCATCCTTGTAGGTAGAAAATTCAAGTATTTTGTTAAAAAGGCTTTTTCTTTGATTAAAAACTCAAGTATTTTGTTGAACATTCATCCAGCTGGACAGAAGATTCGTCCTGTTGGATTGAAAATGCATCTTCTTTGTTGAAAATTCAATTGTCTTCTAAAAAATTCAATTATTTGCTTGTAAATTAATCTTTGTAGGTTGAAAATTGAATAATTTGGTTAAAAATTTAACCAATTCGTTGAAAATTTAATTATTTTGTTAAAAGTCATCTTTTTTGGTTGAAATAAATCAATTTGAAATTTTTGTCTGAAATTGTGTTGTTTCATTCCGTGTATACAAAATTCTTTGTTGAGAAGGTGACAAGATTAAAATACGGGTATTTGAAGATTAACGGTCAGGGAAGATGAAAAATTGGCCAGGGAAAAATCAGGGTAAAGTCAGGGAATTTAAAAACTTAAGTTTTTCGGCCACTCTTGTCTAACTTTTTGCATGTCTTTAATGGTATTCTTAACTAATCATTAGCAAAATGCATGTTTAGAATGAGAGACCAATTGAACGACTTTCTTCATGGATTTCTTCAGAAGCTCAGAGAGTGACAAGCTTTCTTCATTTTTTTTCACGGTGGCTTCCCGAAGTTTTTCACGTAAAAGAAGAGATCAAGGACTTCTGCGCGTGTGGCCACTATATTGGTGAGATTTTTGTATATCAATTTTCAAACTTGTATTTATTTGTTTTTTATGAAAACTTGATTCCTTCTCAATTTAGTTCGAAGGAAGATTGATATTAGTATGAAATAAGAATTAAGCCCCTCTTAAATAGCCCCGGCTAAAAAAAATAATCTATCTAAATATTTTTCCTCGCGGATAAGATTTTTATAAATTTTTTAATAAATTCATTACTTATAAATACTTATGTAATGCAATATTGATAAATAAATGTGATTAAACCTTAAGAAATACATATCTACACTAATGCCTGTGTGCATGATTGACTGCCATGCGAATTGTAGGAAAAAAAGAGCAGACTGCAGAGCATAACAGACGAGTGTCATTGGCTTGTGTGCATTAAGGCGTTAAGGCTTCTGTTCTGAAAAACCATATTTGCCAAACGTTTCGAATTGTTAATCTCTTTCCTGATTCGATCGGCTCTTTGAAATACTTGATAAAAATCTAAACGAATTCAATTATATTTCTCAGCTCAGAAACAGATTTTATGCTATGCACTGAGAAAAATGGATTATACCGTTTATGGTCTTGGATAAATTTATATGTTATAAATATATAATATATAATATATAAAAATATATAATTTATATATTATATTGTTTATATGCTGTAAAATTTATATGTTAATCTATATAATCCAAGATTTTAAAAATTATCATCCAGATTGTACGGCTTAATTTTTCTCAGTGCGAGTATGCCGTATTTTCATGCGAGAGGACCTGACTGTATTTTTGAGAAAAAAATATCCTGAATTCGAGGAGAGTAATTCATAATCTGCTTCATAATTTCGCAGATCAATATACGTGAAATTAGGCCAAATTGAAGGTCCACCGATCAAATAAAATTATGTATTTTGCACTATATGGCGAGGTCCGTTGTGTCTTATGCGAATCATTTGTTATCGAGTTTTTTGGATTCGGAAAACCATTTTTTATGTTTTAGCGCCATATTTAAGAGGCCCTTTTCGATCCCGGGTGAGTGACTGACCGATGGGCTAACAGGGCGTATCTTTGTGCAACGTGCGTATATCTATGTTGGTACGCACGTTTGATAGGATCGTAAGATATGATGCTCTGGAAACAAAGGGAGCTTTCCTTTTTAATAGACACACCCTCAGAAGCAATCATATTGTTTTTTGCACTTTTCATTAATTTCAAGTGGATTTTACTTGATTAATAACATTTTTATTTATTAAGCTTCAATTAATCTCATTTCCGAAGTCTATACAATTTTATCGGAAACATGTTCAATTTTACAAACTTTTTCTAACAATAAAAAATAATCGAATTAGGGTTATTTTTGTTTACTGAAAAGATACGTCAGGTTTTTTCCTTTTAAGGTCTGTAGGTTTAAATATACACATATTATTATCACTCTTTTAATATCAATTAAATATTGTTGTTCTCACTGAAATTTCGATTGGGTTGTTATTATTACGAATAAATAATAATATGTTCATTTTCAACTTGAAGGTCAAATGTTTTGGTTTCAAACAATGCTTGAGATTAGTGGACAGTTTGTGAATAACCCTACGCAGAGAAAATTTGTTGTTGCTGGTATTAACATAGTTATAAATCACTAAAATAGACTGTAGGTCAGAAATAGTTCCCCGTTCATTAAAGGAATTATAATCTTAAATTATACATTATTAAAAGTGTGATAAATTTAAGAATTGAAATTTTTATAATTTTAAATAATTAAAATTCAGAAAAGGTCACAGGAAAAACAAAATTTAATCTTTACATCGATTTCAGAGTAATCTTTACCTGCAACAATAGTTAACTTCACGTGTTAAGAATTATTCACCACATGGGAAATGGTTACCATGTCAACTCTATTAAATCTTGTTTTGTTTCGATGCGAAAAAATTAAACTTTATCTACTTAAAAATTACCAGAAACGAAAACTAACTTATTTTTTCTGTGCTCTATTGCTTTTATTTTGTTGTTAAGTATTAAATACTTGAATTAAACCATTTTTTGGTTCGAAAGTTGTAATTTTTTAATTTTAAAGACCTGGGAAAATTTTACATTTTTTACTTTTTAAAGGTTTTTAAGTTCTACATAACTTCTGCTAAACATCTTTTCGGTCGATTTTTAAGTGTAATTTATTTATTTCGTGCATATCTGTTAGATATAATAGTTTATTAATAAAAATTTCGAATCGAAAGTTAAAAAAATTTTCAACTTGGAGAACACCTACCATATAACTTGATAGTTTATTAAATTACTTAACTCGTGTCACACATGTTTTTAGATTCTTTAATGTTTACAAATTTTGTATTATTGATTTTTAAATTAATAATAGATTTAATGCTTTTACGATGATTCATTATGATAAATTTAGATAGAAAATTTAAAGCTTTTTCGGGTTTCAATCGTGTGCAAAACTACGACTCTTGCCAACGTTTCGTGAACATTGTAGTTCACTTCTTCAGGGCTGACCTGAAGTGAACTGCAATGTTCACGAAACGTCGGCAAGATTCCTAGCTTTGCACACGATTGAAACCCGAAAAAGCTTTGAATTTGAGATTTTTAAATTGTTTATGCTTTTGATATTAGGAAATAAAACTCCAGGGACGTGAACGCGTGCGTGCATTTACTCCTAGTAAACAATAAATTACATTCAAGTGAGATGTATCTTGTGATTGTTAGTGAAAGTGTTCTAAAACGTTCTTAAAATTATGTAAGTAGGGGAGACCACCCTACAGTAGATAGTGGTCCTACAGTATATAATCATTAATTATAAGCACAAATATAAATAAAATAATCAATTCTAATTTTAATATTATATATTAACACGTATCGTGTCGTAACTTTTAATTACAATAAATTAATTATTTTACATACATCAGTATTTTAAATAAATGATTATCTACTGTAGGGTGGTCTCCCCTACAAATGAAGTTGTATATAATTTTGAAACATATTAAAAAAATTTTCTTTTCATTATTTGACATAATTTTATTTGTGGAATGAACAAATAATATTTTTATTCGAACTGTATACGTATATAGACTGTAGAGTATACTTTACGTCGAGTTTTTCTGGCAAAATATGCCGAATTTTAATATTCTCTTCCGGCATATTTTATCGTCAATGTAATTTCTTTGTCGGCGTGATTCAAAAGAATTCCAAAGAATTTTAGGTTAATACCAATAAGTTTAAAAATTGATCTCCGACAAAATATGCCGGGATAGAAAATGAAAAGGTGATTTTTGTGATATATAGGTTATGTTTTGGGTGTGCCCCCCCCCCCTCGGAAACTTGGAAAGGGTTACTAGTAGGACTGAAATCAGGCTTGGATTTTAACTAATTCGTAACTTTAATCAAATATACAGTAAAATTTTACACAATGATGCGCTACCCCAGCAATATCTCCTATTCAAAGCTCCTTTTCTTTTTAAGCGCATTTTCGCTCAGTTAAGAACTTCCTCCAGGTTCACCATTAAGTTGAGCTCTAAAGCTGGAACAACTGTATTCGATCCACAACAGATTTGTCAGTTATGTAATCTAAGAGAAAATGAAGATCTTTTCCACATCCTCGCCAAATGTCCAAACTACTCGCCCATTAGAAATCATTACTTGCGTAACATTGGTATGATAACCGAGAACAATCTTCACTTCTTATTGTCAAATATAAACTCTGGAATGCTTCGCTCGATACACAACTTTATAAGTACATATGTTTAAAAGTTAGAGCTTTCTCTCTATTTGAATAGTACACTGTCCGAACTCAACCAATATGAACTAACAACCTATTGTACATACGATATTATAACTTTTCTTTCATTTTAATATTTATCTTAATTTTATTGATTTTTGTGATAGTGGCCTTCCCTTGTCACATAATCTTGTATTTTTTGTGGCAATAAATATTCATACATACATGCATACATACATTTAAAGAATTCCAAAGAATTCAAGATTATTTCTTTCCTACTGGAAAACGGTTTTGGGATTTGGCCCGAGGAGATTCCTCTTGTCGGAAGAGAAAAATATGCGTGAAGAAAAAATTAAAATCCAGCAAAATATGGCCGATGAGAATACATAACGTGTTTTTTTTTTAGAATAAGCCTTGAACATTTACTTGCAAAAAATCGAAAATTCAACTCAACTAAAACCTCAAAATGGAGCTGAAAAATGTAATTTCTGGGGAATTTGGGGGTTGAGAAAGAGAGGGGGTATGTATATATGGCAAAAGGACGATAGAATGGTGAGGGTATATGGTTAGAGTGTGGTGGGGTAAGGCGGTATCTTGGAAGGGTGAATTGAATAGAATTTCGAGGAATTCATGGGAAGTCAAGAGAATTTGCATAAATGTTAGTTATTTCAACAGAATTCAAATGCAATGATTCATCTAGAATAAGCATAAACTTGAAAATTTCCAAATTTACAGAGTGATTTTTCAATAAATAAATAAAAATATAATGTTGGAAGTATATCATTGTCAATGCGTTAAAATCCAAATGAATAAACAGCGGTTGGTCCGATGGTCATGGTGATAGCACTGAAGGGATTAATAGTTTTCACGGACGTCAGTCGCGATTGGAAGTTTCACACCCTTCACTCTGAAACATTTACCGTACAGAGTCTGAATACATGTCGACTCTCTTGATCAAAAGAAAGTATCTTTTTTCAGATTATAATCTATATTTTTAATTTTATTGAAAAGGAAAAAAATATTCTTCAAGTAGATTCACTTTACTCTCGCGATTAAGGAAACCTGTAATTATTAATTCGAAGGAGAATGCAACTACTTCGAAATGCACCGGAGGCTGTGTATAAACACGCATATTGACGCACACTTGTAAAACACGTATCAGCACGTGAGTGACCAACTGCCCACCTACATCGTTGAGAGATATTTATCTTAATTTATCATGTTTATTTGTAGCTACTGGGCATTATTTTTATTTTTAGGGGATACTTAAATGATTGATCCGGATTGATCAATGCTTAAAAGATTTTCTTTCTTACAATTAAATTAATTAATAAGGGCTTGAGGCAAAGGGTATTACTGCAAGGAAGTAAAAAAGAATTCTATAATTTTAAAATAAATTCAATTCTTGAGTGAAGAAATGAATATTTGAATATACAAATATTTTTTTAAACGATACACTACTTTTGATGAAGATAAAAATACCAGAGAGTAACTTGACCACACGCACTACACGTTCAGCACCACACGCAACGTTGACCGGCCGACTAATGACCAACAGACACATCATTCAATCGCATTTTGCGTTATGACATCTCCAAACAATACTCTTCATTATCACCAAACCCTGCCCAGTATTTACAATTGATTTCTTAACGTGTGATGTACAAGAAAGAAACTCAATTTATCATTTTCAGAGTGTATTTTTGGAATATTTTAGTAACTTCTCGATTATTTTTCAACTAAAATCTTCTTATATGTATAACCATTCAAAACTTACAAACAAATTTTATTTACCGATACGTAGCAATTCTTATGTCATGGATAGGTGACTGGTTCCAACCTTTGACTGTCGTACCAATTTGCCACGCAGCTACGAGTACTATTTTTGAGACCATGTCTTTTCAGGATTTAAAAATTCTATCTATTCATAGTACTCGGAAATTCCAATAATTTCTCTCAATTACTTTTTTCGATAAAAAAAAATTATCAGAGTTATAGCATTTTCAAAATAAAATAAATAAAACGAAAATTAACATATAAAGCCAAACAACGCACGATATGAAAAAAAGTCAAGAGAAGATCATTAAAACTTAAAATTAAAAAGAAATCATTCAAACTTTTTTAATTTGTCTTAAAAATCAAAAATTAGATTTTGATCGCACGAAAAATAATGAAAAATAAAAAATTACATTTTACGGTCAAACTATGCAAGGTAATAAAAAAAACCAACAAAAATTGTGCACCCAAATAAGATCTACAAATTTGTTATTAATTGCTTTTTTTATAAGACACGTCGTTGTTGTTTTATTCGTAAAAAACAACATTAAAAATTAAAAAATTAAATTTTTGGACAAAAGACACAAGCTACGAAAGAAAATTAATAGAAAAAAATTAATAGTTTACCCAAAAAGGATCTAAAAATTTGTTCATAATTCTTAGATAGGACGAATAGGTTTTCTTCTTCTTTTTTTTTCTTTTTTTTCTTCTTCTTAGGTCTTCTTCTAATCGTAAAAAATAAGATTAAAAATAAAATAAATCAATTTTTTTTCAAACTACACAAGAGACGAAAGAAATGAGAAGACAAAACTTGTTCAACAAAAAATATCTATAAATTTGTTATAAACTCCTGTTATAAAAATCTATTTAAAATGAAAAAATAAAATTTTTGAAAAAAGGACACAAGCTACAATAACATGTTATTTAACAACATTTTTCGCCTAAATTATATCTACGCTCAGAACCACCTTGTGCTCAAATGCGTATTTTCACTTTAAATCGTAAAAAATATCATTGGAAATAAACAAATTAAATTTATGTGAAGACGACTCAGATTGCAATAAAATGCTGATAACAATTTTTTTAATAGGATGCGCACTTTTTTTAAATTATAAAAGCAAGACAATGAAAATAATTTTGTTTCAATGCCAATGCATATTATGAATTGTAATAATATAAATGTATTGGCCTGATACATTTATCAGTGTAGCCGAGGATAAAATTTAATGCAAAATAAGAAACAAATATTAAAGTTATCATGATAAATAAAGTTGTAGTGATGTGTGGATGGGAATATAGGTGAAGGGTAGATAGGTATATAGGTTTAAGGTATAGATATTTTAGATTGATCTAGAATTCTCGTGTTACTT
>JAABKJ010008327.1:0-11477 GCA_011634705.1 Andricus grossulariae | reverse complement strand
AGTTCATAATATTACCGAATTTGAAAATTCCCAAATAATAAAATTTCCGACATAAAATTGCCTAATTATAAAATATCAGAACTAGAATATTCCATAATTATACAATTCCAGAATTTAAATAATTAAAAAATTGTTTCCTAACAAATATTATTCATTAAAAATACGATAATAAAATATTTTTATCAAAGAAATTTTGGTTTAAAATTTAGTTTTTCTTTAATTATTGTTTGAATTTAAAATTAAAATAATTCTACAAAAATTGTATAAACACATTAATCATTGAAATCAGTGCTAATTTATATCGAAATTTCTTTTCAATTTTTTGTATTCAACAATTCTATTTTTGGGAACATTTTTTGTATAATTTTTTAAAAACATTAAAAAAGTTTTTTCTTTGATATAAATATTTGATTATTTCAATTGAAAATAAATATTTATTAACGAAAATTTCTCCAGTACTTGGTTTATGGTTTATCTCGAAATTTCTTTTTAGTTTTTTTTTTTATATTAAAAATTCGATTATCGAGAAAACGTTTAGTATAATTTAAAAAAAAGACTATGTATACAAGAAACGTTTCTCGAACTTCAGAAATTGCGGTTCAAACTAGAAATAAAAATTCAACTTTAAATTACAAAAAATAATAATTGAAAAAATCATATCTACCATTGATAGAAAAACCTGAAGGTATTTGAAATTATAATATTCAACAAATATAAAAATAATTATCTTTTTGGGAGTATTACTCTCATAATGAAGTTTATTTATTAGCATCATATCAGTGCCTCTGTCATTATTAATTTGTAATTATTTTTTCCAAATATGTATTTTCGGTGTGCCTGGACTTTTGTGATATGTATTATTATATTCGGAAGTGCAGTGTTTATGAAGCGATCCATATCAAACTTTTCTAACCTTAAAAAATCTTTCTACTGCTTTACCGTCATATTTTACGAAAAACGAGAAATACAGCGCTCGACATCGTAGTACGATGAGGGCAGCACCTCGATACGGCAGAAAATGTGATGTCCTATATATATATATAGTTGCAAATTTTTCCCCAAAAAATCGGAAAGACTTTCTTTTAAATCGTAAATACAAAGTTTGGTGGGAAGGACGCTAGGACAAAACTGATCCCTTATTCAACGCTTACATCCTCTTTTTGGGCAGTAAGTAAAAATTTATCTGAATATTTTACGCGTTACCTTGGCGTTAATTTTTGTTTGATAACATTTTTTATATGTCACTTTAAATTCCGAAAAGCTTTTGACAGTTTTTTATTTGACAGTGTTTTCAAACTTAAAAATTGTATTTTAAGTTACGTAATTTATTGAAGTATTTTACATGAATATTCTGTAAACGATTTTTATTTTACAATATTATTAATTCTAAATCACAACATTTGTATAGAATTTTTTTTCTTTTAATAAAACTGGTTCTTTAGAAAGTTCATCACTCAAACAAAATATATTTTATGAACTGAAAATTTCACTACCCCACTATTGGTTGAAAATTAATAGTTTTTGTTGAAAATTCAACAATTTTATTGAAAATTGATGTATTTAGTTGTAAAATCGTCTTTTTCGGTACAAAATTAATCATCGTGATTGAAAATTTTTCTTCTTTGTTTGAAAATAGTTATATTTTGTTAAAAATTCATTTTATTACTTGAAGCTCCATCTGTTTGAATGAAAATTTAATTATTTTGATGAAAATTATTTTTCTCTGTTGAAAAACAATTTTTCTACTGCAAATATAATCATTCTATTTTTTGTTGAAAATTGATCGTTTTTAGTTTAAAGTTCAACTCTTGTATTGAAAATTTGTCTTTTTGGTTTGAAAATTCATCTCCTTCCAAAGAAATGTTATATTTTTAAAAATACATCTATTTGATTGAAAATAAAAGTTCTTGTTTACAATTCATATTTTTGGGTTAAAAATTCCATTGTTTTGTTAAAAAACTCGTCTCTTTGGCTTAAAAATTCAACTGCTTTGTGAAAAGTTCTTATTTTTTTATGTTGAAACTTCTATTATTTTAATATAAAATTCAACACATGGTTGAAAATAACTTGTTTGATTGAAAATTAACTTTCCGAGTGAAAATAAAGAAAATTCGTCTTTTTGACTTGACAATTCAATATTTTGGTACAAAAATAATTTTTTTAATGACAATTCATATTTTTGGTTGAAAATTCAACAATTTTTGCAGAAACTTCCATTGTTGAATGAAAAATTAACTTGCTGGTTGAAAATGCAAAGTATTCATATTCTTGACTTGAAAATTTAATAATTTGTTTGAAAATGAATCTTTTTGTTGAAAATTCATATTTTTTGTGAGAAATTCAACTATTTCGGCAGAAAATTCCACTATTTGATCAAAAATTAACTTTCTGGTTAAAAATGCTTGAAATTGATATTTTCCACTTGAAAATTTAGCCATTTGGTTAAAAATACATGTTTGTTGTTCCAAAATAAAACTACTTGATTGAAAATTGAACTTCTTTGTCAACAATACATTTATTCGAAGATTCAATTATCGTCGTGCAAAAGGGCATAGGCGCCAAGATTTGGCACAGAAAAACGGCATAAGCGCATAAAATTTTGTTAAATTGAAAATTCAACGATTCCATTTAGTCTGATTTTGTTGAAAATGTATCTTTTTGGTTAGGTATTCAACTATTTTGTTAGACATTCGTCTTTTTTTTAGTTGAACCCAACTGGTTGAAAATTTTTTGTTTTGAGAAAACATTTTTTAAACTGATATCTTAATGATTTCCACTCGGATATAGTTTTATTTAATATTTCTGAAAAAATACGACTTTGAAATTATACGACAAAAATGTGGAAGTTTCTTGGCAATAACCCATATATTTATTTGACGGATTCTATTTCAAATGATGCAAAATTTTGTATGAATTCCATTGTTTTTTTTTTTTAATTATAATGTTTGTTGAACTTATACCAAACTTTTGAAGCAGCCCTTTGCAATTTCGAACAAAATATTTTTCAATTTTCCAGAAAAACCACTGCTATTTTGTCATTCCTCAGATTTGTTATTTTATCTATGGAATATCACCCTCATATTTTAAATAAAGAAAGACAATGGAAAATACCTGTAATCATTCGAAGAAGGGAGAATTAGACAAAAATGGTATCAATTTCTAATAATTATGAGGTTAGCTTCAAAATACTACATGTTCTGAATGATTTTTTTTCTACGAAATGAAATACGTTTCCCTTTATTTTTTAAAATAAAATAACATATTTTGCTAATTATTCACAATAAAGTTGACAAAAAATGTGTTTCACAACACCCAAATTATATATTACCGTCCTATTTCAATTTCAGGTAACGATTCAGATATTGCAAAGCAAAAGAGCGAAAAGAACTTAAAATATCCTAAAGTTTTTCATCCAGTTTTCAGGAAAAGAGAAGTAAGGATAAGCAGAATAAGGTAATAATACAATTCGGGTAAGATACAGTCACTGTTATTGTCACATCCTTAAGTGAAAAAATGCATTTACCCTGAATTCTCTTGAAATCTACTGAATTAAATGGATATTTTCTGGATTTTCAATTTTTTTAATTCATCCTGAAGACTTTTATATTCATCTTGATCAGATTTTTATTCACTCCCACTTATCTGAATATAATGGAATTCTTTTGAATTTGAACAATTTTGTTTCGTTCACTTGAATTATTTTAAATGCATCCTGCTTTTGTTATTCATTTTGAATTCATATGAATTTAGTGGAATTTTCTGAATTGATTCTTATTTTACTGAAATAGATGGTGTTAAGAAAGTAAAAACCTTTTATTACGACTTTATGTAGAGAAAGCCGTGTGGTTTAAGCAGTAATGAATGTTTTTCGCTTTTCTCACACCATTGTTGTTTCTTGAACGTTAAATTAAAAGAGTATTTCTTCGGCTGCAGTACAGAACTGGATAACCAACATTTTTCTTGAAAATTAATTTATTGCCTAAAAAATTCTTAAAAAATCAAATACGCATTTTCGTAAAAGAATTTTCTTTACATATCATTTTTTGATACAATAATTAAAAGAAAAGTGTTTAAAATATTAGTTACAATCTAGTTAAAATTTTAACGTAATAATAATTTCTTTCAACTTCTAGCATTTACACATCTTGCCATCTTTATCATTTAGTGACAGAAAAAATATTGTTTTTTCGGATTTTCAGCCAAAAAATGTATGTCACACTATAATATCGCGATCTTCAATGTTGATATTCTCCAATCAGAATCAATTTTTTGTAATCAATCGTTTTTTATTCTCAATAAACATCCTTATATCTCACGAGTAAGTCTTCATTTTTGACAAAAAAATTGAAAACTTGTTTTTCAATCGCTAATTTAACAACTTAAAAATTTCTCTATATATAATCAATTTTCAATTTAATTTTGTGGTATTTCTGTGGCTTTTCTTTAGCCATGTAATGACTCCGATAAAAATGACTTTCATATTTAAAGAATTCCAAGCTTCGATTTTTAACTATTTTTCTAAATTTATGCCACTACTGAAACTATTTTTCATGTCTAAAATGTGTGCGAGGCCTGTACCAGATATAATTATATTGATTTCCTTTCCATATTTAGCAACCGGTAAAACGAAAACTGAAACATCTCTCGAAAGCTGCTAAGCAGCATAAAAACCAAAAGAGGGCATCATGATCACATGCATCTACAAGAAGTTGGCACCGCCATTTTGTTTTTTCGGAAAAAACAAAAGTTGTGCTGAATTGTGCTAGGTCTGTGCTGAATTGGGCTGCAAATTTTTTTTGTTCGAAAAATCAAAATTTGATTCAGCTTCCAAAATTTTTTTTTTTCGGGGCGAGCACCGCCATTTTGTTTTATCGAAAAAGCAAAGTTGTGCTGAATTGTGCTTGATTTGTGCCCAATCGAAAATGTAAAAAATGCGAAATATGAAAGTTGTGCTGGGTTGTGCTAGGAGTGCAACAAATAATTTTCCTTGACACTTCTTACTCAGGGCCATATTTTTTGGTGAAAATCTAGTTTTTTTCCTCAAAATAATTGTTTGAATCCAAAATTTTCCGAAATGCGAATTTCAAAAATCTAGAAGTTATGCTGGATTGTGCTATACGTGAAAAGAAATTATCGTCCTATACATTTTTCACTTATGTCTATATTTTTTGGTCAAATAGTAGTTTTATTTTTCCTCAAAATAATTTGTTGGATGCCAAATTGTTCAAAATGCGAATTTCGAAAATCTGAAAGTTGTGCTGGGTTGTGCTAGGCGTGCAAAATAATTATTGTCTAATACACTTTCAACTCAGGTCCCAGCACAATTTTCAGATTGTCAAAATTCGCACTTTGAACAATTTTGCATTCAAGAAATTATTTTGAGAAAAAATAATACTATATTTCACCAAAAAATATTGATCTAAGTGAAAAGTGTATAGGACAATAATTGTTTTGCACGCCCAGCAAAACCCAGAACTACTTTTAGTTGCTCGAAATTCGCATTTTTTTAAATTTTGGATTGTAAACATTATTTTGAGGAAAAGAAACTAGATTTTCGTAAAAAAATATGGACTTGAGTTAAAAGTTTATAGGAACATAATTATTTTACACACATAGAACAACCCAGCACGATTCAGCACTTCTATTTTTTCGAAAAAACAACCTAGCACAACGCAGCACAAATTTCAGATTTTTAAAAATTGGCATTTTGAACAATTTTGCATCCAACAAATTATTTTGAGGAAAACTTAAACTACTATTCCACCAAAAAATATAGACATAAGTGAAAAGTGTGTAGGACGATAATTTTTTTGCACGTATAGCACAACCCAGCACAACTTCTAGATTTTTGAAATTCGCATTTTGGAAAATTTTGGATTCAAAAAATGATTTTGAGGGAAAAAACTAGATTTTCACCAAAAAAAATACGGCCCTAAGTGAGAAGTATATAGGAAAATAATTTTTTGCACGCCTAGCACAACTTAGCACAACTTTCAGATTTCGCATTTTTTACATTTTCGTTCGCAATGTCTCAAAAAATATTTTATGTGAATTTTGCTTTACATTTGGATTAAAAAAAAACTTTTACGGAACCATTTGGCACAAAACCTAGCACAATTCAGTACGACTTTTGTTTAAAAAGAAAAAAATGGCGTTGCTGGCCTGGGATTTTTTTTTTTAATTTTGGGTGCAATTTGGATTTTTTGAACATCTTTTACAGCACAATTACGCACAAAACCTGCCACGATTGCGTACAAACCTAGCACCATTCAGCAAAATTTTGGTTTTTTTGAAAAAAATTGCTGTGCTGGCCCGGAAGTCTTTTTTTTTTTTGCTCCAATTTTGATCTTTTTTTTTTTTTGTTTATGGCACGATTGAGCAGAAACCTAGCACAGTTCAGCACAATTTATGTTTTTTCGAAAAAAATGGCGCTGCTAGCTCAAAAAAGTTTTTTTTTAAATTTTGGCTCCATTTTTGATTCTCTTGAAAAATTGTTAATGGCGCGATTGAGCACAAACCTAGCACAATTCAGCACAACTTTTTTTTTCTCGAAAAAACAAAATCGCGGTGCCAACTTCTTGGACATGCATGTGATGCTCAGGAAAGCATTACGGTGATAATGGCGATAGACTTACCAGTTTCTTCTATTTCGTCACTCGTTTCACTCTCTGAATTAACCGAAATTGCCCTTCTAGAATTTACCAACTTTAAATGCTTCATGAAAATCTTTTGGTTTTCGTGCTGCTTAGCAGCTCTCGAGAGATGTTTCAGTTTTCGTTTTACCGGTTGCTAAATATGGACAGGAAATCAATATAATTATATCTGGTACAGGCCTCGCACACATTTTAGACATGAAAAATAGTTTCAGTGGTGGCATACATTTAGAAAGAGAGTAAAAAATCGAAGCTTGGAATTCTCGAAATATGAAAGTCATTTTTATCGGAGTCATTACATGTCTAAATAAAAGTCACAGGAATACCACAAAATTAAATTGAAAATTGATTTTATATAGAGAGATTTTTAAGTTGGTAAATTAGCGATTAGAAAACAAGCTTTCAATTTTTGTTTAAAAATGAAAACTTACTCCTGAGATATAAGGATGTTTATTGAGAATAAAAAACGGTTGATTACAAAAAGTAATTCTGATCGGAGAATATCAACATTGAAGATCGCGCTATTACAGTGTGACATATATTTTTTGACTGAAAATCCGAAGAAACAATATTTTTTCTGTCACTAAATGATACAGATGGCAGGATGTGTAAATGCTAGAAGTTTAAAGAAATTATTATTACGCTAAAATTGTAACTAAATTGTAATAACTAATATTTTAAATACACATATTTTAATTATTGTATCAAAAAATGATATGTCAATTCAGAAAATTCCATTAAAGTCATATGAATTCAAAAGGAATAACAAAAGCAGGGTGCATTTAAAATAATTCAAGTGAACAAAACAAATATGTTCAAATTGAACAGAATTCCATTACATTCTAAAAATCTGATCAAGTCTACAAGGAATCAAGATGAATATAAAAGTCTTCGGGATGAATTAAAAAAATTGAAGATCCAAAAAATATCCATTTAATTCAGTGAATTTCAAGAGAATTCAGGGTAAAGGTATTTTTTCATTTAAGGATGTGACTATAATAGTGACTGTATCCTTAAAATGTCACTAAAAAGTGATTTACGAAAAAAAGTAACTAAATGTGACCGTGAGGCAGCCCTCCATTACTAGACAGGTTTTCTTACTGAATTTTTAACAACTTCTAATTTTTTGTCAGAAAATAAATTCACTTGATTTCCTGATTTCCGAGACTAGCACTTACGCGAATTGTATCATTACCTTTCTCTGCTCATCCGTACTTCTCATTTCCTGAAAGCTGGATGAAAAACTCAAATTTCTCTTGTTAGGATATTTTAAGCGTTTTTCGGTCTTTTGCTTTGCAATATCCGAATCATTACCTGAAATTGAAATAGGCCGGTAATATATAATTTGGGTGTTGTGAAATACATTTTTTGTCAACTTTTCTGTCAATTGTTATAGAAGCATGTTATTCTATTAAAAAAAATGAGGGGAAACTTATTTCATTTCGTAGAAAAAAATCATTCAGAACATGTAGCATTTTGAAGCTAACCTCATAGTTATTAGAAATTGATATAATTTTTGTCTAATTCTCCCTTCTTCGAATGATTGCAGGTATTTTCCATTTTCTTTCTTTATTTAAGATATAAGGGTCATATTCCATAGATATAATAACAAATATAAGGAATAACAAAATAGCAGTGATTTTTCTGGGAAATTGAAAAATATTTTTTTTCAAAATTTCAAAAGGCTGCTTCAAAAGTTCAACAAAAATTACAATTTAAAAAAAAAACAATGGAATTCATACAAAATTTTGCATCATTTGAAATGGAATCAGTCAAATAAATATATGGGTTATTGCCAAGAAACTTCCACATTTTGTTCGTATGATTTCAAAGTCGTATTTTTTTAGAAATATTAAATAAAACTATATCCGAGTGGAAATCTCACCCTATTACCCTAACACAAAAATTAGACACAATAGCAGATAACGAAAATGTCTAAAATATATATTTTTTTAATGCAGTTAACAGAATTCAATTAGTTTTTCAGTTCTCTTATTGCATTAAAGAATACTTTTGAAACGCGACATCTAGAAACTTTCTATTTTCTTCAAGAGAATAATGTTAATTGGCAGTATTTTACAGTAACGCGTAACTAAAAAAAATAATTTTTAAGAAAATATGTAATTAAGTTTGTCAGGTAAAAAGTAATAATGGCATCGTTAAGATATCAGTTTAAAAAATTCTTTCTCAAAACAACAAATTTTCAACCAGTTGAGTTCAAGTAAAAAAAAAAGATTAAAGTCTAACAAAATAGTTGAATACTTGACCAAAATAAAATAAATAAAAAAGTTGAATCCTTAATCAAAAAATTAGTGAAAGTGGATCCGAGTGCCTACAAGGAAGGGTTTCGTAGCTTATTAAGGCGTTAATTTAAGTCTTAACAGAACCTCAAAACATAATATTTATTAATTTTATAAAAAAAATTGATTACGAAAAAATTTCATTGAAAAATAAATGTTTTGAAAACAAAAATTTTATCAACAAAAAAAAAGTGATTGAACAAAATTAAAAAAAAATATATGTAAAAAATTGTATGAAAAAAAATGTTGGAAATTTTTTTTTTTTTTAATAAATAAAAATGTTTTTTTTTTAATTTTGAAAAAATTGTGAAAAAAAGATTTGATTGAAAAAAGTGGTATAAAAAAATTATGTGAACAATTTCAACAAAAAAAAAGTTTGTAAAAAACATTTTGGCTCTTACGCCCTTTTGCTGTGCCAAACCTTGGCGCCTATGCCCTTTTGTACGACGGATGGAGACCTGACCGAAACCATAAGGGTTTCAGCCCGGGGCTATGAAACCCTAAAAAAAACGAATTTTCAACAAAATGTTAAAATTTTCAACCCAATAATTGAATCTTCAAATAAATGTATTTTTGACAAAGAAGTTTAATTCTCAATCAAGTAGTATTATTTTGGACCAACAAACATGTATTTTTAACCAAATGGCTCAATTGTCATGTGAAAAATATCAATTTCAAGCATTTTTATCCAGAAAGTTAATTTTTGATCAAATAGTGGAATTTTCTGCCGAAATAGTTGAATTTCTCATCAAAAATATCAATTTTTAACAACAAAATTATCTTCAAACAAATTATTAAATTTTCAAGTCAAAAATATGAATATTCTGCATTTTCAACTAGCAAGTTCATTTTTAGTTCAACAATGAAATTTTCTGAAAAAATAGTTGAATTTTCAAACAAAAATATGAATTGTCTATAAAAAATGATTTTTGAACCAAAATATTGAATTGTCAAGTCAAAAAGACGACTTTTCTTTATTTTCACTCGGAAAGTTAATTTTCAACTAAACAAGTTATTTTTAACCAAGTGTTGAATTTTATATTAATATAATAGAAGTTTCAACATAAAAAATATGAATTTTTCACAAAACAGTTGCATTTTTAAGCCAAAGAGACGCATTTTTTCACAAAACAATCAAATTTTGAATCCAAAAATATGAATTTTAAACAAAAACGTATATTTTCAATCAAATAGATGAATTTTTAAAAATATAATATTTCTTTGGAATGAGATGAATATTCAAACCCAAAAGACGAATTTTCAATACAAGATTTGAACTTTAAACTAAAAACGATCCATTTTCAACAAAAAATGGAGTGATTATATTTGCAGTAGAAAAATTTTTTTTCAACAGAAAAAAAAAATTTCATCAAAATAGTTAAGTTTTCATTCAAATATTAATTTTCAATAAAATTGTTGAATTTTCAAGAAAAACAACTAATTTTCAATAATGATAATAATAATGGAGTAGTGAAATTTTCAATTCATAAAATATATTTTGTTTGAGTGATGAATTTTCTAAAGAACTTGTTTTATTGAAAGAAACAAAAATTCTATACGAATTTTGTGATTTAGAATTAATAATATTGTGAAATAAAAATCGTTTACAGAATATTCGTGTAAAATACTTTTAAAAATTATGTAACTTAAAATACAATTTTTAAGTTAGAAAACACTGTCAAATAAAAAACTGTCTCAAGCTTTTTGGAACTTAGAGTGACATATAAAAAATGTTATTAAGAAAAATTAACGCCAATGTAACGCGTAAAATATTGAGATAAATTTGTACTTACTGCCCAAAAGGAGGATGTAAGCGTTGAATAAGGAATCAGTTTTGTCATTACGTCCTTCCCACCAAAATTGTACTTACGATTTAAAAGAAAGTCTCCGATTTTTTGGGGGAAAATGTGCAACGGACGCAACTGAAACTATTTTTTCGGTACCATTAGTAAAATAAACTAAAGCAACTGAAATTTCCTGATTAGCGATTTCTTTGCTGTCTTTATCACTACACGTAAAATGCAAATAAATTATTGCTGCACCAGCTCCGGTAAAACAAAACGCTCTTCTTTTTCTTTGTTTTCTTCTAAACAAAACACTCAAGAACACTATTATATACCTTATTTGAACTGTCACACGTTGGTCCAAGATTCGGCAAGGTTCAAAGAAAATTAGTGCTCATGCGCGATGTTCAGAGAGTTCCAGCACTAAGGTGCATTCACACTTTACAATTTTCTTCAAAACATAATAGTTTTTCAAAATGTAATACGCATCGTTCCAAGACTTTACTACATTATTACATTAAACTTTTCGTTTACTTATTATCAAAACTGTTTTGTCCATTTTCTAAATAAAAAAGTGCTACATATTCAAAGTAGTATACTTCTCATGTGAGCACACCTTTAACGTTTAGTTTATACTCGATCTTCAATTCTCCAATGATCTCGACTGCACTGCACGTGAATGATCGCGAATTAATCACAGCGGCAAGCCGGCCGGTCTCAACAATATTGTTTTCCTGGAG